>WJEZ01000246.1:0-34926 GCA_009869925.1 Thalassaphorura encarpata
CTCAAGTCCACTTTACTTACTCTGGTACAAGGGGAGCCGTTTAACACAACCACAAGGAAAGGAACCAAGGGTACGAGATCCTTCATCCTGATAAAGGTATTCTTCTTCCAAGGTCTAATTTAGGGTGAACCCCGAAAGTTTTTCCAATCAAAGGAAGCAAGATGTTCTTCCTATTCCTTTTTCCGTACTCATATGATAAGTAAACCAAAGTAAGGAAGGAGTCTGCTTGCGTGCATTTCATTTGTGATGATTTTGATTTGATTGCCGAGAAAGGGTTCATTCCAGACTCTAGAGTATGGCATGGACACAAATTATCGTTGAATTTAGTTTCTTTCCTTGGTTTTATATGCGGAGACATGCATCGGAGGAACCGTAGTTTTTAAAAGAACGGGTAGAAAGAGTCTAGGGCTAGACGTAGACGCTAGACTAGTTAAGGCCTCCAAGGATATATTGTCAAGTTAGGCTTGCTTGGGAGCAAGTGAGTGTTTGGTGTGGAGTAGGCGTAGTAGTTGACTATTGATTCTTTCGTCCATCAGTCCTCCGGACCAGGATTTCTTCCTCGCGTTTCACTATACAGATGATACTACGGTACGACGGCCTAACCGCCCGCCAAGCCAAGCTCGGAATGGAAATGGAATAGAACCGAAAGAACCAGCTCCATTCATTTCTCTTACTTACTATAGTATATCCACAATTCGAACAAATGAAATGGAATGAAAATGGGTTTTCTTAGTTCAAGCGAATATTATTATTATCATTCTCATCCCAAGCACTTTCACTGAAACTATCATTTCATTCTAGACTATTGCATTGCATCCCGTAATTACGGAGCGAAAATGCGTTTAATTGTGACGCGACGCTTTGCTCATGATTAATTCAGCCGAAATTGTCGTGTAGTAAAATGACTAAACAATCATCGTCGGGAGGTCAAATTCTTATGACAATTTAAAAGCCCGAATTCTAAATGAAATGGTATGATAGACTTTGTCTCTGGATTCGTATACCTGTAATTTACTGTAAAACATCTTGGTCTTGAGTTGAATCCCGGTACTGCTGTCTCCTTGAATTCTTTTTCCCCTTAGTATTTTGAGCTTCTGTTCCTCTTTAGTTGAATCTTGAATCCTTGAGAAAGGATTGTTCCTTGAGTCGGTGGCAGGGAAGGGTAGGGCACGTACGTTGAGTTCTCCTTTTGGGACCTCTAGAGAACAGTGATAACTTCCACCCTGGTTCTTCCCTGCCAATGAATGTTTTCCTTATCCTATAATATCTCATCCAATGCATCTCTACGTACGTACGAGTACGTACATGTTCATCAGCCCTCTCTCTACTTGTTACTTGTACGTCTTTCTTACTATTACTCGTTCTTTTCTTATTCTTCAACGTCGTCTTCAAGAAACAAAAAAAAATGGAACCGAACTTTTGGAGAACTCTTCTTCTTCGCTTAGCTTTGTAAAAAGAAGTTGGATGGACGAACGAAATTCATTCCTTGTAGTAAGTTGTAGCTGTAGCATAGCAGCAGAGTGTGGCAGTCGCGTACTTCCTTCCTCTTCCTTTCATATCCAGTACTTGGGTGTTTGTTGTTTCAAACTTTCCAAGTCCATTAGCTTGTAGCATTAAGCATTGGAATGCATTAGTCCAGAAGCTTACATAATGTCGTTTCCGGATTTCATAAGAAACATTTCCTAAAATGGTTGTAGTTTTGGATTTTTCTTAAAGTAAGTGAAATTGTCCGAAGCCTCTTGTTCAATGTGGAGTAGATTGAAACGAGTAATTTTGAAAATAGAAATTGTGGAAAGGGAACTTATTCGCTGAATTGAACAAGAACTCTTTATGTGAAGTCCTAGATTTTTTAGATTCTGGATTCTGGGTCCAATAATCCCACAGGTTTATTTTATTGGATAATCCTTTAAGAAGTGAATGGGAAATGGAGGGACGTGCGGATTGTCCTAGACTAAATTGGACGGCATTTCCCTTTTCCCCATAATTTCCTCTCCTTTCTCTACGAATTCCAATTTCCGCTCTCTCTGATATTTTCGTCCTCGTTGAGCGGTGAAATTGTGTGCGTTCAATGAAATTGTAAAAGTCTTTGACTCCAATATTCTAGAACAAAAATAGAAATTGTCATATTGGTGGATATTCCTTGAATTTCCAGCATTGAATTTCGTTACATTGAATGTCAGCCATAATTTTGTGGGACTTTCGTTTAAATTCTGAAAATATTATAACAAATCGAATCGTAATTTTTGAGTAGATAAATTGAATAAGCCTCAAGGAAAAGAAAAACGGAAGTGAAATGTCAACATGTATGGTTCTTCACTTTTCCCGATAAAAATAAAATATGATTTGGGCAAATCGATGGTCTATGGCTTACCTTCTCGGATAATGGATCGAGTAAATCCACATAAGACAGACCATCTTGGTTCTCTAACCCTGCCTGCCTTTAAAATACACAATTTTTTCTTCCAATTATCAAGTCGTGAAGATTTTTGAGAGAGATAAACCTGTTCAACTCAGGAAGAAGGGAAAAATGTAGTAAAACTTTTATATTTACCAAGAGGGGAAAAGAACGAGGGTCAATATTATGAATACCCGGAAGGAATTTCTCAATTCAAGCATAAAACTCTGGCTAGACTTGGGATAATACAGTGTCGTAGAAAGCGAAAGAAAGGGTTAGTTTGAGGTCCGGTTCCTTTGAGCCATGCTAGCTAGCGTTGCATTCATTCTCAGTTGAAGGTCAAGGTTTATCAAAATAATAACCAAAGGAGTCGGTAAAAATTCAATTTCTTAGAAGTAGGAGAGTTTTTAAATTAATGAAAACATTTTAGCGTCAACAGCAAGATAGATGATATTGCTAAAAAGTATATTATATGAGCCGTGAGACAGAGACGTGAAGACGAATGTCTTGGCAAGCATGTCATTAATTAGTATGTTAAATAATTGAGAGTTGGATGAGTTGATTACTTATTCAATGCGTGCTGACATACGAGTAATAATAATTGCTCCGACTCCGCCTCTTTCTCCTTAAACAAAGTGGCGATGACAACGACAAACCAGAAGCCGACAGGCAATGCAAATGCCTCGCTTTGCCTGGCTGGCTGGACTATGGACAAACTTAGGTTCTGTAGATGGAAGAACGTTGAATTATTAGTTAGGAGTTGAATAAAACCCTTGGTGGTTCTGCTCGGTTCTGAAAGGACAAAGTCCACATGGGCCATGGTTGTGAATTAACAATTCACCAACATTCAAAACAAAACAAGAGAAAGATGGGAACGAGTGGGTGAGTAAAAGGTTGGTAAACAAATGTAAATGTGTAAATATTGAAAGCAACTTGGTGAATGATTAGTTTGTACTATAATGGGAATGAGATCAAGACCAGAGTAAAGGAATGTTTTGTCTAGCTTTAAATGTGTGGACAAGTTCAACTCTACTACATACGACTCGACTACGCACTTCACTCCAGGAGTTGAACTCGTTGAACGAACAAGTGTTTATATTATTTATACGGACTGGACAAACAATGACACAAAATTAGAATCACAACCCTAGTGACGAGTGACGTTTGCAGAAATTAATTGAATGTATGAATTTTGATTGGATTTATAGTGGGAGTTGGCTTGGGGCTGGAAATGCACTTTGAGTCCAAAGATGGTGGATTTTTCATCCGACCACCAGTCAAAGGTGCAGGAGGTGGATTGACCTCATCAGCTGAGTCAATTGCGGATTTGGATCGGGAGCTTGAAATGGATCGTGATGGAGATCCGGCCACACTCAAAACAGAGCGTTTTACTGTTCTCCCATCAAGTCAACCCGTCGCCATTCGTGTTGTCTATGGTCCATTCAGCACGAAACAAACTGTTCCAATTCGACTCCTAGTCCCTGACCCTCTGGAGAGTTTTTCTGGAAATGGAAGTTCTGGAGGATCAACGGAGAGTGAAATGATTCCACCACTAGACCTCAGTGCTCATCTGGTCACACCAATCATAGCCAAAGACAATCCAATCCTACGTGTTTTATTCCATGCTGGACAAACAGCATTTGGTCTCGCTCTTCCACCTCAGGCCAATATTAGAAGTCCACGTCAGCAGGTCAGCACTTTGCCGTTTTACATTAAATGTTCATTTAGATTATTGCCTTACTATACTCAATGTTTTTCTGATTCTTTTATTATATTTCTAATAGTATTCATTGTTATTTTTATAGAGTGCTCCGAACGGGCGTCGTCAACGCACTAGGCTTTGCCTCGTGGCTCAAGCTTCTAAAAGCTCTGGAGATATGGTTACTTCAAGTTGTAGCCCAGATGCACGTGACTCAACTTGTTTGGCCGAACTCACGCTTCCAATTCATTGGTGGCCAGACACTCCTATCCTTAATGAATATGGACTCAATGATAACATCCCAGTCAAACCAACCAAAATCCCAATTCAGGTAATTTTTTATATGCACTTCTACTTCTTGATATTAGTGACTTCCTGACTTCCTAAATCAAATACGCAGTGCTGACAATCCATTAATCTCATGAATTGCATGTTGGATGTAGCTTAAGCCTACATTAGACTCTATTCAAGATCTCTGAGTCTAAAGTATTAAGTAGTAGAAGAATATGGAGAGTAGACGTCCTACGCCATGCCAAAGTTCTTTTTTGTGAATTTTGTATACATGTGTGTTGAAAACTTTCCCGTTTTTAGCAGGACTTTTTCTTGAGATGGAAGAATGTTTACCTTAAAGTTCCTTGCTTGCTGAGCGGAGACTAAGGCTGAGTATAAAAACTCCCAGGTCCTTGGCTTTTATGCAAAAGAGAGGAAAATTGTTATGCTCAAAATTGCCTAAATATTTATTATATAACTCAACGTGAGATACGTAGAGAAATGTAAGAGTTTGCAGACTCAGACTCCGGAGAGGATCGGATATAAGAAAGAGCGTGGATCCCATGGTTCTTCTCTCAGCTTGGATATCTTGAGTACCTGAAGCGAGATAAAAGATTTCTGCATGTGGCAAATGGTGTCATTTCTCTTGTCGCTCTCCTCATGCATACTTTCCTTAGGTTAGATATATTTTGTTGTGGTTCCATATCCGGGAACCATGGTCCTGGCATCCACAAGACACAACACAGGGAAAAAGTCTGTGCCTCCGTGTGGGTCTCTTGACATAAACCTATTTGGGGCTCAGGGAAAAGATGAATAATGCCCGACTTGAATTAGAGCCACTGCAATGTCCTCTTTAAACTAATGTACCCGGGTAACCCTATTTTCCTTCTTGCTATCTCTACTCTACCGTTGTGCTTTGCTCCAGCTCTTTTTTCTCCTGATGTGACTCACTGGGTTCCTGATTTATAGTTTTTGATGGAAAAGAGTGAACCACTAGGGTATCCGGTCGACCCAACGTTTCCTATTTTTAAAACAGCTCTCTGTCATTCATTTAATTTAAATGTGTGGGAAACTCGACTTTTGCCCTTAAATTTTGTGCAAATCTCTCTCAAGAAAAAAATATGCTTTGTTGCAAAATTGTAAGTCAAAACTGAATGGATGCTAAATCATGAAGATCTGTTGAAAGTCTTTGGCTATCCTAGTAGTCTAGACGTTGGATGGAGAAATGAAATCGAAAGGAGCGATAAAAAATACAATACAATATGGAATAGTGCTGGTTGGTTGCTACTGTCATCCAAGATTTTATTAGTAAAAATGAAAAATGCTGGGATGGGTCCTAGTGACATTTCATATATTAGGTGTGACAGGAGCGGTGCGAAGAATTGAGTGGATGTTGGACAGAAGGATTCTTTGTGTTTTATTAGTCAGTCCAGTGGAGCCCTGGAATGGCGGTCTGAGTGTGGAAAGTGCTGACATGCAACCACCACGCTTTGAACAAATACAATGTGTGACATTTTCCAACGCTTCTTCAAACCCATTCCAGGGATAGAATGAAGGATTTAGGTTGTCACGCTTGACCTCCTCCGAGTCCATCTGAAATGATCTGTGGTGTTTTGCAAGAATTTCTCGCTCCTATTTTTATAAAATATGTCTAATGTTGGTTTTACTTCTCCAGGTCTCCTACGCAGTTTATGAACCTGAAAATGGACACTGCAATGAGATTGGATTGTCAACTTCCTATGGATATGGGATCATTGGGGAAGGGACTGGTACGAAAAGAATTCAAATTCAACCGCCAACTCCTCTGGCCACGGCTGTTCTTACTGGTCCACAAAAATCATTCAGAATTGTGAAGGCAGATGCGAGTGATGCTGTCAAGCTCCTTGTTCCTCAAGCTGCCCTTTATCCCCATGCAAAATTCTACATTCCAGTCAACGTTGGAAAACATGATCATCACTTTATCGTCGCTTTCATCATGAAGTGAGTCATTTTTTTTTTAATTTTGCGTTAACATCTTCAATCCCCGTATAAACTCAGGCCTAGCGATTGCACAAAATGTTTGAGCCCGTGTATTCAACTCTAAACTTCCGCGTTTGGGTTTGATCGGCTAATTTGTCAGTTTCATAAGTTGAGCCCAACTCAAGCAAAGCCATTTTCGAACAAAGTAATATTTCTCTCGCTTTCCCTGTTTGGCAAATATTTATTAAAAGTTTCTGAAAGTTTTGCTGTTTGAGCCTTGACTGTAGACTTTGACTGGTAGAATGAACTTTTGCTTTAGGGAAAGGCTAGGCTATCCTGGGTGCAATCAGTAAAAACTGGATTCCTCATTCGAGTTTGGGCGTTTCTGCCTTCCCTGATACATGTGTGAATGATTGTCATATTTCAATCATGACGGAATGACTTGAAGCTCTGTTCGTACGTCGTCGTATCGTACGTTGCAAAGTTGAGACATACATTTTGCATTTTAGCTCTTCGTCTCCGTCTGTTTCAACTCTGAGAAAAATTATACATAAAAAAGTATGAGGAAGCACTGCGGCGGCTGCTGTAGAGCACAACAATTTGTTCATTCTTCTTCTCATTGCAGAAACAACTTTACAAATCTGTCTCAAGGGATATTTGGCGAGAGAGAATTAATCTAAACTCCTAACTAGGATCCATTCGCTACAGCGGAGCAATCCATTCTTCTTTCTTTCTTAGCCTTATTATGAGGCATAATGCTGGTGCCCAGGAAGGGAAGAAAAACATTTGCTTCCTATTGCTATTGTCCCTCAAATCCTTCCCACATCCCACTTAAAAATTGATGTTTCTTAATAGCAACACGTACAAGAGTGTAGTGGATTCCTTAGGGTGTGTTTTTGTACAAATTTTGTCCAAAGGATAAGCTGAATTCTTTACACGATAAAAATTTTGCAAATGATTCCTCTAGAGTAAATTAACTTGAAGTTTTATTTCTTCTACGTTGGATGAACCTTTGCAGTTTTGAATATTTTTACACCCAAATCAATATCATGTTCTCCTAAGTAAGGAACCAGTTGAGAAAAAGTTTTCACGTCTACGAAAACAACTAAGGAAGTTTGAATACAAAAGTATATGGAGTTTTTTATGGCCGGATTTGCCTACCCTTTGTCCCTTGGCTTTACTCACGAGAATTTATGCAAGGAAAAGAGCAAAGTAAGGTTTAGGTAAGGTAGTAGTCAATTTATTTTGCAAGAATGATTGATGATTAAGAAAGGGTTGAATGGGATAAGACGAGGTTATTGTTGGATTGAGTGAGTGAGAGAGAACTACTCTCAAGTGCAAGACCCATTAACCCTCTATTCTTCGACTTCACTTAACCCGTTCATGGCATTTGGACTGAACTGAATAACAACAGAACGGTGCTCTGAGGTAATTTAACCTCACTTGTATTGAATTCTATTCGGACCGTAAAGTTCGTATTGTCCACACTACACTAAACTACACTACTACCCTCGTCCAATCGTTTTTACTTCCGACTGGCTGTTGTACTTTGAGAAATCCAATGGTTTTTAAAAGGGACCGAATTCTTAGTACCATATCAGGTTCCAACATACTTGGGTCTCTTGAAATTATCAGCGTAGCCTCAAAATTGAAATATAAGTTTAAATAATTTGCATTCGAGATTGTTCGAAATCTAAGATACGAGTAAGTTAAATAAATCCCAATGCACTTTGGCTAATGATTATAATGGCACCCACAGAAATAAATTCTTGAAATCCGACTTGAAAGATTGATGATTTTTTTCATTAGATCCTTCTTGTCCGCAGTTGCTATTTATTTGAGGTTTTTACTCCTACAAAGTTAGTTTTGCTTGTGCGAATCCAATGAACTCTCCATGCCAAGAACCCTTCTTCTTTTTGGCACCAGATGTGAATTTTCCTCAAGGAAAGGGACACAATATAATACTGTTTACCCATTAATCCTTCCTTCTAGTCTACTACTACTAGTATTTTGCTTACTACTTTTGCACAACATGTAAGACAGAAGCTGCATTTGCAATCCATTGACTGACTCAGCATTAGGAAGAGATTCACTGGAAACATAATAAACTTTGCTCGTATTCTTCTCCTCTTTGGAAATATTATTCCTCTGTCTCTTCTTGACATTTGATAGAGTGAACTCCTCTCTGTTTACAGCCAATCCATGTGTTTCATCTTACTCAAATGATAGAAACAGATTCGTGGAAATGCACAGTGTGTGTGTGGCTAATCAAAAAGTGATAATATAATGCGGCTTTTAGATATTATCTCTAGCATTTGAAAGTTTACTGGTATTTCCAATATTTTGCATTGATTTATTATTTAATTGTATTCCCACCATGTCTTGTCTTGTCTGTCTCAAATTAGCTGGCTTGAGTCTATCGCTTACTGCTAAACATGTATATTAGTTTGAGTTTCCTACCGGTCTAGACCGGCTGTTTAGTTTTACTACCCTACCAACTGCGGGATCAACTCTGTCTCTTTCTAGACAGATTTTAAAGGCTCGGCAATAATTGCTTTCCATCATGGCATTGCCAAAGCCAAGCTTGGAACCCAAGTCCTAGTCCCAGTGCCAGGAGAAAGTTTCCTGGGAGCCAAAATCCCCAGGAAAACTAAGCGCCACACGTGCATTATATTAATTATTAATGTCATTGGAAATGAGAGCGTTAGAATGAATGCTTGCCTAGTCTCGAATTTTGGCTTCCTAGTCCCTGGCTTAGCTTGCTTTGCTAGACTAGAAATTTGCATTCGTCTATTAAATTGGAAACCAACACCAGCACCATATGCTAATATGCCATCCAGTCCCTTTCGGTCACAGTCGCAAAATTTAACCGAGAGTTCATTCATGAAATGAATGAGTAGTAGATAAGGACGAAAGGTTTAAAGGCTATAAAAACAACTCATCAATCTATACTACTGTACCAACCAGGCTTAGCTCCTAAAATTCGCATAAGTGAATAATTCCAACCATATGGCACATGGAAACTTGGTAGTTATAGTTCCAAATTCCTTTCAAAGTAATAGTGACTAGTAAATTAAACCCAAATGTCTCTTGAGACTTAGGTTAGAGGAATGGACGATATAGTAATGTAAAAAAGCATGCCATTTCAATACACGCATGTGCAATTAATTTCTGTGGTTGCATGAATATTGTGACGAAAGGTGAATAAATCACAAGTTTTTGTTTTCCACGTTCGTGGTGATAAAAAACTGAGGAGGATGGGGAAAGCAATCAAGCTTATGCACTATTCAGGAGTCCTTGTTTCTATGTTGTGTGTATTCGATACAAGGTCAGTTCCTGAGTCTGGTCTGAGGTCTCAACACCCAAACACGCCAATGAGATAACATGGATCAAAACAAACACTTGGCGGTAACGCAATGCTGCATGCAAGAAGAAAGGAATAGCTCACCGTCATGCAAACTCAGAACTGGCAAATGTTTGAACACAAGGATTTTGATATGAATCAATATATAAATACAGACTGGAAACTCCTACTATGTTTTTGCACAACATAATGTTCAGTTCAGAATTATATCGACTCCCCAAGTCAAGTTCTTCCAGCTCAAATATTTACTTAATTAATATTGTTCATGATTTTCAACTTTCTGTGTTCTGGGTTTTCTTACTAATCAAAATATCTCAAAAGTCTATGCCTTGCGTGTTAGTCCCTTAGAACTAAACTAGAGCTAGAGATAGTAGAAGTTTTAGATTTTCGAACACGTTCATTCCATCCATTGGATTAATGTTGTTATGGAGCTATCCGTCTCTCCCAAAAAATTGCCAAACTTGCTGATAGTGGATCTTCTTGAGAATATTGAGGAGAACGTCTGTAGTATTTTCTAGGAAGAAAAAGGTTATGACGCCCTCCCGCCCCGTCATTTTTCCATGTAGGACCCGGGTGTGCCTAGAGATTCAAGTGGGAAGCAAATACTTTGTGTGTGTGTGAAAAAGAAGAAAAATAGGAAGGATAGAGAGAGAGAAAGAGAGAAGTTCTTTTCAAGTGTCACTTTTTCTCTTCCACTTTATGCATTGTTTACTCAAGATTTTATGTGACAGTTTGTCTGGATGGTGAGTGAAGCTCTGGGGCTGGTCCTTGGGCTTGGGCTGAGGTGTATCCTCAACACAAAACCACGCGAGGCAGCCAGTCATCCGACCAACGGATCAGTCAAGACAAGAAAAGAATATACAAGGAACGATTCGCCTTGTTGAAAGTTGTACACAAGTGACACGTAGTAAGAATAGTCCAAATAGTGCTACAAAAATGCAAGGATTGCAAGTTTTTTTTTAAAAAAAAAAGAATTGAAGGCATGTGGAAATCTGTGAAGTTAGCTAAAAGAGAGGCGTTTAGAAGAGAGACAAAGGGCAAATTGAACCCGATTCGCCTCGTATCTGGGCATCTGATTCACCGGAAATAAAATTTAGTCCAGTTGATCTTATACTTGGAAAATTTTATTTATTTGTTGGTATTTTTATGGGCTGCGCTAATATTGATAATATTTTGACTGAATGATCTGGATTTTTTATTTTACTTTCCCCTCCCCTGCAAAAGATTCGACCTGGGCACGCCCCTGAAAGAAATGCATGGATTCACATGTTCACACTTTAGATTTCTGCTGTGTTTCTATTGACTTTTCCATCTTGCTCTGTCCCATGTACTGATAGGAGGCTACATAACGTAAGTGTCGGTCGGGTTGACTAGACAGACATGCTATGGTTGTTTCACATTTTACTCTGCCGCTTCTGCTCTGGAAGTGAAAATTGGTGAAAATCCACAACCCACGAATACGAGGCATAGGACGAGGAAATTTCATGTTTTTTAGTTCGTCTTTTCCCTTCAAGTTCCAATGGACGGGTTCCAGGGATTTGAAAGTACGCAGGAGAGAGGACAGACGGTCTATTCCATTCCATTTCAGTCTTTTCCTCACCAGACGCAATTCATACTTTTATCTCATACACGTCGGTGTAAATTGTAGACAGTTTGAATAGAAATGGTACATTTAATGTCCAGGACGAAGACTAACTGAACCAGTGGCGGCGATTCCCATTCCTATGTATTGCTTATTGCTTATTGCAGTACAACTGAATGTTGGCTGCTGGGCTGGGACTACGTGCTGTGCCCAACACTTTGCCAAGCACAACGGATCCCAAATGTATATGTCAGCCAGTTAACATGACATCTCATCTTGTTTGCTAACGAAGTACTTTCACAATTCTACCGTTACAAGTTGCTGATCAGATTAGATGGTGATAGGGTGGAACAATGCGAATTCGAATGGAAGGAAACTTGTGGATACCGGTTTCCTTTGTCATTCTTATTATGCGGACACGCGGCCATCGCCATAAGTCGATCTTAGCAACGGTGAGATTGTTCTTCCAATTGGCAATTAATTCTTGTCCTCAGATCTTTGAGACAATACGAAAGACCAAAAAAAAACAGGACAAGACGGCGAATTTGATACGACGCATGAAACATTAGTTAAGATTCAGAATAGGGTTCCATGGTGAAGCGTGCTTTGCAATCTGTCTAACGTCCTTATCCTGGAAGTTTTCCAATCTCTACATGTAAATGCAAATTGTGCTGAATAATCGGGTTACCCAATGATACATTTGTTTTTATTTTGTGGGATTGTCTGTAATAATTTTTCAGGGATTTCTCTTGCATTCCATTGGTTGTGGCACGGACGTATGCTTAACATTTTGAGTTTACATTGTCCCGCTGTGATTGAGGTCACAGCCAAAGTTCATGTGAATTCTTGAAGATATGACAGAAATTTTAATTGAAGAACTCGCATGCTTGCTTTTCCTTAACTAAACTCAGATCTCTAACAATTGTTGTTTCGTTTAACGATTGACTTGATGACTTGTTTATAGCTTGTATTCTCCCTTGTATTACATTTGATTGGGCAGATTGTAATTGGGAGCCAGTTTGAGTTTACTTCTCCTTAATTCTTTTAACACGTCATTTTGGATTGAAAGTGCTATAGTGTGTTTATTTCTTTTGTTAGGATGTGGTCTGATGTGCGAAACATTGGGCCGATTTGCACTGGTACTTATTCACTCGACAAGACAAGACAAGAAATTTGCATTTACAACATTCCACAGCATTTATAGCTCTTTGTGTGTGTTCATCCCCTGACCAAAATTTTATCGTTTATTACTACACAAGCTGTACTTACCCACTTGAGGATTACCATATTGGATAATTCTGTATAATATGCAGAACAAAGCACAGCAGGTTTTGTAATAAATATTTAGGAAAATATGTGGGAGTTGGTGGAGTCATTAAAATCCAGTGGATAAAAAAGGATTGACTTGAGTTTTGCAGTATATTTGTATTTGGCTCATGGTAAGAAAAACCCAGTTGGTGCTTTGCTTGCTTTGACCAAGGAGCCATGACAATCGCACCCTGAGAGGATTGAATATTTTAAAATATTTTTAATAGAATGTGATGGCGTAATATAATATAATGTATGCAAGTAGAGCAGAAGAACAAGCTCTGTATTTTGTTTCTACTTTGTAGGCTCATAAATGGGAATGAATACTGGAGACAGGTCTTGTCTTGAATAATTAGCAAATGCCTTATTTCATCCTTTTATCCTGGAGGGCATGGAACGGTAGCCTAGCTAGCATTGGGCGAGGTAGGAGAGAAAAACCTTTTTCATCCATGAATTTATCATCTGTCCTAAGTGCTCCTGCCGAGAGAAAGCAAGGCGAAGCAAGGCTAGGTTTCCCTGAATGCAGAGCAAAGTCTTTCTTTACATGAATTAACATGAAACATGGGCGAGAGAAAGGACTCGGCGCCGCCAGGTCATGCTTTCTCCGTGCGTTCATGGTCATAGCCAGACTTTCCTTTTTCAACATTCTCTTTCAAATTGCGCAGTACATTTTGAGGAAAATGTCTTCTCATGCTTGCTTTCTAGGGCCATGACTCTTGTAATCTATACAGGATTAGATATGCACTCATTTTACTCCCATGTTTTTGTGTCCCCTTTTTCTAAGTGCGCCTTTAGATCTCCTGATTTCCAGGAGAGTTGATCTACGTGATCCATTTAGCTTCAACCTAATTTCGACTAAAGTGATCTAATGTCTTTCCCTATTCTTTTCCTATTTGTTATACCCTTCCATCCCTCCGGTGATTTAGCTTTGCAATTTGATGATTGCAAATTTAAAGCTACAAAGTGGAAAACCTGATTCGCCAAATTATGTATAAAATCTCAAAAGTATAGACCCATGTCTGGAGCCAAATTACGTTCCAATTTTGCAAATGGATTGACATGAAGACGACCGGTGAATTTTAATGGAATTAGGTTATTAATAATGCAGTGCAGATAATTGGAGTACCAAATATGTCCAGTAGTAGCCCACATATGCCTAACCCAATTATTATTGATTTGGGTATGATCAGATTTTGCAATATAATATCATACATGATTTTATCACGTTGGTCCTCCGTGGATGCTCAATTCAGTTGCAAAATTGAGACATTTGAAATGTTGAAGATTTAGGAATGACATGGAGACAAAACGGGTTTTGCCATTGCTATCTCCGCTACTACGTGCGTGTACTCATATTGTAGACTCGTCCTTGTATTTGCAAATAATATTGAAGAACAACAACGGAAAGTCTTTGTTTGGAATGCGAATGACTATAGCTGGAGCTAAAGCACGGCTACGCAGCTACAGCTACAAAGTTGATGTCTTCATGATAAGTGAGAAGAACTTGTCTCGTTCTTTATTTTTATCTTGTACTGACTCCCTCTGCTTCTTCTTTGCCTCCCCGAATACCATCTACTCTTCGCTTATCTATTCTCTCACGAATCTACAATGCGACTGGATAATTAAAGTGACATTATTGCTGTAATTTATTTCCAAAGGCTTAGACAATCATATACGGATTTAATAATATATGGTCTTAGGACATTGCCTTTCATTCTTGTCCTTACAGTTGAAATAGTTTAAAGGGGAAAACAATTCAGGGAATTGAGCTCCAGTTTCAGACAATCTGTTTCATTGAATCAAAAGCCAGACAAGGTTATTTATTGCCTGTGCAAATTGCCTGATATTGGTCAAAATTTGCACATGCTCTAGGCTATGGGCTGGATAATATATTCAAGTTGATTCGTCTATCAGGATTTGCAGTCGGCCGCCAAAGTTGTACTGCTTGCAGAATGATGGATATGCCATATCTGGCGTCGGAGCTTAACAAGAGAAAATCAGAGCGAAATTGGTTTCTGACAAGTCGACTGTTTTTCTTTTTGCAAATATCATTCAGCTCGGCTCTTCTGTTTTTTCTCTCTCTGTCATAAATCGGACGAGGCTGAAGGGTTGTAGAATGATACGACGTGGGGAGCGATCCAATCGTCCAGATCAATTTTGACAGGGAATACGTACAGAATTGCATTGGCTTTGCAAGATAGAATTTTTGCCCACAGAATATTACACTGCAGACTGACTGGAGGTACAGACAAGGATGAATTTCCATTGCAGATACTTTATCTGGTTAAATTTGGAGTCCTTGGGTGTAATGTATTGTATAAACTGCCATGTTCTAAGCGTAGTGAATTGAATGCTATGGCGTTGTCATTGATTGATGCGAATCTTTTTGGTTATCGGACTGAAAGTGAAACGAAGGATTTTTTGATCGAGTCATGTGATACTGAATGACGTGGCTATACCTTATAGGACTCGGACGGATAGAACGTAGCAAGATGATCTGATGTGATTGGGTTTGGTCGTGGTTTTGGTTGAGATCGTATGGAGCCAAGAAGAAAAGGAAATAATGGTCTTGAATTCCCTTCTTGCTCTTTGGATCCGAATTGGTTTTTTTCAGGCGAAAGAATGAGGTCATGAAAACTTGACCAGGGTTTTAAATAGGGCCCTTACTATTTCAGCATTAGCTCAACTCTTTTCTCCACTTTTTGCATCAATCCAAATTCTAGAAAGATAACAAAATCTGGTGAAGATTGAGTTTAATTTTCTTCTGAGAAATTGATGGATGTATTCAATCCAATCCAATTCCGACCCATCTTCTGTTCTATATCTGGAGAATTGAGTGGAATGATGTCAAATTCCTTAAAGTGCATCTGCCGCTCTGCTCAAGTTTCTAACGCAAGGCAAGGCTGACTCCATGTTTTTGGGAATATGGAATTGTTAGGAAGGCAAACCGTAGTGGAAATTTTTGGGATCACATTGTTCTCTGACCTATGTTCTTTGCTCAGAAATTCGATAATACTTCTATCCTGATTAATTTTCTAACCGGAAAGAAACTGGAAGATTTATTTTACGATCCAAGGATTCAGTTTTTTACGACTGGATTCGTAGAACGTCAAAGAATTTGTAGACGTATATTTAATCCGACATTTTATTTAGTCCAGTGATAGCTGTCCTGTTGATTTTAGGGAAGGAAGTAACAAATCCTGGCAAAGCGAAAGCTATACTGTGTAATTTTTTGGCTAGGATTTTTTCATGCTTTTACGAACCTGAAATGCTCATGTAATATGAATAGGGAATGAAGGGATGTCAATCCAATCTTGCTCAACTTATGTACACATTGAACCTACATTTTAGGGTAGAGTTTTTATTCTTTAAATTAATTCGCCGCCTTGTAGCACGCACTCACTTGGCTAATAAAACCTGGACATTTTATTCCTCCTTGTCGACATTTCTCCATCCATAAAATTTATCCCCTCTCGTACTAAACCCTACGAATTTTTTTACACGTTTGAGCATAAAGTGAGAAAATGTCGATTTTCCCCTTGCAATGTAGAATGCAGAGCAGAGCGGAATGCAGTAGTGTGTAAGTAACGGACCACGACCACGTAGCTTTTTTTTTACAGGCATACATGCATCTTTTAAATTTCTTACGCTTTGCTTTCTTTCTCGGGCCCAGCTTTCACCACATATTCACATGTCGAAGCCAAGCTTCATGCTTCGACTAGTTATTTTGCAAAAGACTGATTGGTAATTTTCCTAGTAGTCAATATTATATTAAAATTTACAAAATGAAATGACTATAAAATAGGTTTCCCTCCATATTTAAAATAGGAAGGAATTTTACAACACATCGTGTGGTTTTAAATTGACTATAACATACAGACTGAGGAATTCATGCCGCCTGTGCCCAAGCTGAGGTAATAGTAGAGCTACAGCCCTAGTCTACCCGATACGTTTCACTTTTTTTGCTCCAGCTGGAGAGGATGGAATTTTATCTGTGCAAGTACCACATTATGCAAGATATCTCCACTCTTTAGATTTATTGCAAAAGCGTGCACGAAATTATTATAGACACGAACACCCAAGAACTTCTGTTCTCCTACATTCTACGTACTTTACATTCGTCCAGTACGTAATCGTCTCAAAATTCTCAGTCATTGCACTTTCAGTGAAGAAATAAAAAACTTTCAAGGGTGTTTCACATTTTTAGCCTTCCAATTAGTTCCTGCAGTTGTAGTACTTTTAAATTGCAAAATAAGGGTTGCACTATGCCATGAAATTATAGGCAGTCTAGTAGATTCTCCGTTTTAACATTTTCTGACATGTTTAGATTGAGATTTTCAATTCTTGCGTTTTGTAAGACACCCTGTCACATCAAATATGAGTAAAGTGGAACATAGTCGATGCATTGGTAAAATAAAAACGGTAGTAGTATGTATGGGTAATGTGAAGATATGTCCATATGAGTCCATGGGCCAAAGAGTGTAAGTACGTATTTGATATGTTTGAAGTGAATCTTGTTAGTATCAGAGGAACGAAGGAAGAATGCATAAAACATGCATGGTTATTTCTCCCAACCCTCGAAGGAAATGAAATATAAGGGGAAGATCGATGGAGAAAAACCTAAAGACTCCTTAGCTTTCTTCTTTCCTTTTTCAAAAAGAAAACGACGAAGAAGTGTATGAACTGGAGAGTGGAGATACGTATTGGAGTCTTTTGCTTTGAAGGGAAGTGATAGGACGGGGAGCAAATTACAGCAATGAAGGAGTCAGTGAATGCCAGGGCTTGCCAAGTTCATCTCTAGATTACAAATGACCCACCCAACCGGGCATCGCTTCACCACTCACTCAGTTTTCTTGAACAATCTACACAGGGCAGAATACTAGTACTACTTTGTCAAGTCATTCTACAAATACCACACTAACACAAATGTGACTCAACTGTTGGACTTGGACTTTTTAAGAGTTGAGTTGGGGTCGATGCTCTGGCCCCAATTTAAAAAAAAAGAATTGCCTTTCACTGCGTGAAAGTGCCATGTGACTCAAAGCAAGGGAGGAAGGGATCCAAGCATTAATAAAGTTACTTCGTCAGACTCCATGTTATGTTTAGATTATTCACTACACTACGCTACTACATTCGTAGTCAGTCCCTCTCCACTATTACAATAATGGAAACGAGAATAGAGAGCTTTGAAAGTTGGAAGGTTTCAAAAATTGAACTTTTGGTCTCAGTCAGTGCTTTGGTCCTGCTTTGCCGACTGACTGGGATATAAATTACATTAACATTCGGTCTCTCTTTTCCATGAAAATACATTAGGGCCTTGCTGCAATGCGACATCCAGTCACAAAATGATGAGCTCAACTCTTTTTTCTCGATTTGCATTTTGTCCAATCCGAACTTTGATCCTTTTAGCCTAGTAGTCGGAAATTTTCCCCCAATTCCATTTCCTTTCATTTCTGAGTATTTGATTGAATTGCACAACCAGAAAATGGGGTTAGATTAGCCAAACTATGAAACCAAAAAAACATTTAAAGATTGGATTGTAAGTTTACGAGTATTATTAAAATAGAGTAGAGTTACAACACTGGGGTTTAGATGTTCAAATTTTAGGCTTATTATGAATGAAAGATCAAAGACATTTCAGCGGGTAGAACAAAGTAGGATTATTTACAGAATATTTTCCACTTCCTCATTTTGTGGTTGGCTAAGTTCCGTACCGTACGTTGAATTTGAATCCTTGACTTGGGTTAGGATCTGAGCATTCGCCTCGCATCATGGTTCCATGGATCCGTAATGGTGTTTGATGACGATGACTGGAAGGGAATTGTGTAATTGGATCCTTTTGATTAAGTTAAAAGGGTAGATCATTAGACGCCTCATTGCACACACCACTCATTTCAACTCAGGCAGATGCAATGTAAAGGGCTTCCTACGTACAATCAAGGAAATGAAGATTAAATTCTAATATGAGTAAAACGACTCACGTTAGAAGTGTGTGGTGAATTAATGCACAATTATCATGTAAGCTGGCTGTGTAATGAGGAAGAGAAAGTTGACTTTCCCTTGAGACAAACAAGGTTTCAGTCTAAATCGTAATATCTGAATAGTTGTAGATTTTGTATTGGAATATTGAACTGTGGTTTACAATTTGGACATTGTAGTATTTATTTGGCTCATATTTGCCTAGGGAAGCCTTGTCATATACAAACTTTTAAGCAAATCCTAGAAAGTCAAAACTGTAAGATAAATAAAAGTAAAAGTGGGCGACTTTTCCTGTAGTCCTTCCAAGTTTTGCCATAATGGCTTCGACAGTAATGGCAGTGCACTTTATTTGCATTTGGGACTCTAGCCACTCCCGCACGATTCCACAATTTTATGAAAAGAAGGAAGAAACATGCCAGAGCAGAGCTTAGAATTATATCACAATGACTCTACGTACAAAGTTTTGAGTTGATGACGATGGCATCAGAGTCAGTCAGTTAGACTAGTTAACAATTCTGTGAGTTTAGTTTTTTGTCGGAATTGAGGTGGGTGGGCCTCTGAAACTTTAGCAAATAATCAGGAAAGTAAAGGAGAGAGACAGAGGATTACAAGAGGTGGCCGTGTGACTGTGACTGTGGTTCGTTTGACTGGCATCCTACATGCATTAGTAGTTTCTCCCCATTAGGACGAATTGCACTACACGGACAAAGTTTTTCTAACCAGCTGATGCTGAATTTGCAGGTTAGGCTTACTACAGGGGACACACGGTCGGAATACAGATGGTGAAATTAGGAAAACACAAGGATTTCTTTTTTGTGCAAACTTTTGTTCTTTTACACCCATTGTTCTCAATTATCCTTTTCCTCTCTTTCTTTTACCTCAGAATAGAGGTAAATGTAGAAAGTACGTAAGAAACGCAGCGTAGGGAAATGCAAGGTAGACATTTTCCTCCTATTTACACGAATACGGAAGCCCCTACTCTTACGCACAACGCACCCAATAATAACATTATTGTATGGGTTGGGCTCTAAGTGGACTGGACCTGGACGGATATGTTTTCTTTAGCTTGACATGATAATTTAGACTTTGGACGACAAACATTCCTTGTCCGTTTATCCTTACACCAAATTCGAATTCTCAATGGCTAGTAAAGTTAATCCCGGACCAGGATATGGACTAAGACTTTAGTAAGTTTCTGTGTAATCAGAAATGATGATGTTAGCACTTAGAGGATGAGGGAAATCGGGCATGCATTTAGACAAGACTAAGACAAGTATGGATCTGGCTTGGCTTGGCTTTCTCCAGAAGAAGAGAAAAGATCCACCACATGGCCATGGGTTGGTAGTATTAGAAGAAGCTGTAATGGGCTATGTAAATTATGACCTGGGTTAAGCTGCTGCTACTAGATAGGACTAGTAGGAAGGATGCTGAATGGAATAGGAGGATGGGAGCATTAGTCTAAGGGCAAATGATGCGACAGTATGCTTGCACTTGGAATTAATGACCTTATAAAAGAAATCAAGACTTCCCGCAGAGAACTAGGGCAAGATTCCAAAGGGTCGTTTGCCCAGAGTCATTACAGTTAGAGGAAGTGGGGTCTAATGACACCGTCCTATCAAAAATGCACAAAATGAACAGAGTCATTACAGTTAGAGGAAGTGGGGTCTAATGACGCCGTCCTATCAAAAATGCACAAAATGACATCGACAAACTGATTAGGAAAGACTCGAAGGATGTTAAGCCGAGCGAAAATCAAGGAGAGACATGCTCTAGCTTCCTAATAGAAGAAAGTCAGGATCATCTACGTTCTTATTTTATTTTGGATTAGATATATTTGAGCGGAATTCCTTTTATTTCATGGTTCAGGTGTCAAAATGACAGGATTATTATATCACCTTCTGCTTTTGTCTGCTTAATCATGTGATTATAAATTTGGAGCGGATTGCTTTTCTACTTGACTAATAGTTTTGTTACTTTTCTTTCACCGCATCACTGGATGCACTTAACTTGTCTCGTGTCAGGTTAACCCTACATATTACAAATCAAATTTCCTTTCATTTCCTTCCAGCCTAGATGAGAGAGTAGTCTAGCTAGCTAAGTTGAGAATTGCATTAGTAGCCTAGTCGATTTACATATCATCATTGCCAGGAGCTCATCCATATATTTTGAAAAATCGATTGATGGGTTTAATGACGAAGAAATTTGTTGGCGCGACTACGTGGAATAACCTAGTGGTTCTAGGCCGTGAGTTAGAAAAGGTCGTTGGCGCTGGTAGAGAAAGTAAATTAAAGTGATGATGAGGATATGGATGCTTTGGTGTTAACCAAGGCATCCATCCGGGTATTTTCTTCTTCTTCTTCATACTTGCCTGCTAAATTACATGCCAAGCCCCACACCCCATTAGTTGGGTCATTTCTGGGCTAGAGAGAGAAAGCAGCAGCCAAGCCAAGGAAGGTATTTTCTTCCGAAAATGATAGATAGATTAGATTAGACAGATTCTACGGGCTTCTACTTTCTGAGGAGAAAAGTTGAAGATTTGGGAATTGGAGTTTTCATCTCTTGCCAAGGAAAGGTTTTGCCTTGTGTAATTTCTTCTGTTCAATCTTTCCACATCCACACCGCCATTTTGAAAATCCATTCCTTCTGCAATTGGAAGGTTGTTAGATTTGACCATGTCCATTCTGGAATTCTGTTGGTTTGAATTCTGACATTCGTCTACTGCTATTATGAATGATGGATTTGGAAAGACTTTCCTTCTACGCCCTCCGTTTCCTTGATTGTAATCAATTCTTTCTCTTTTGTCCAGAGTTGATTTGTAAAGAGTAAAGGGAAAGGTAAATGTGCCTCACCTGTCAGTCCATTAATAAAAGGAACCAGAGAGACAGCTATTCTATTTCATTATTCTTTTTCTCCAATCAGTTACCACATGAATTATTTCTTTCCACCTGTACTCGTACATATCCTAAAGCCAATGCGAATTCTTAGAATGAAACGAAATATAATAGAAATTTTTATTGACTAGTGAAAGTAGTAGGAAAAGAAAGTATATAACAAGGCTTTTATGCTCTAGAGTTGAGAGGAATAAACGTATTTTCTAACTCTCAATTTTATTGACGCGCGGAGTATGAGTTGAATTCCAAGGTCAACGAATGACGTCACGTAAGCTCTGCATCATTGCGATTTTGCGTGCATTTGGATCCTGCTGTTTTGAAATTGCGGAGTTGGTATTTAGAATTTGATTGCTATTTTCACTCCTACTGTGAGATGAATAACAAAATAAAATCCTATGGTTCAAGTCGAAGAAAGTTACAAAAATAAAATCCCTAGAGCCAACTCTCAATTTTGTTTTGTTTTTCTTTATCCAGGGCTCGAGTGAAGAGTGGACTAAGGATAATTGGGATTGAGCAAAATGTGGAGAAGACTTGGAATATTACGACAGACTTCAATCCAAGGAGGACACTCGCTACCATTACGGCTGTTAGGAAATTCGATCCACGCTATCAAGAGTCGAAAGGGTAAGTCTTACCTAAGCTCCCCTACAACGAACTTTCACCAGAGCAGGATTTCGATTCCATGTCCATGCAATATCATCAAGGCTAGGATTATCTTCTGCCTTTCCACTTTCCCATTAAATCCATTCACACTACAACTCTTACTCTGGCCCACATAATAATTAGATACACGATTCTCACATTAAACTTTCCTTTCACTCCGCCCTCGTCTAAACTCACGGAAGGGAGAGAAACACGTTCTCGGGTCAAAATCCTAAAAATCTAAGTAATTCTGGTTACTTCTATTATTTAAGCCTAGCTCAATTTTTAAGACAAAATTTGAGTTCTCAATCTAAAGCCAAATGACCAAATGTCGTTTGATTGATGCCCGCAATAAAAATGTAACCACGGCTTATTTTATGGCTCCTTCCTGCATCCCACTTTCGTTTCTGACCATCTTTTCTTTTCTCTTCTTCCCGGGTCGGGTTTAGGATGAGGGTTGCACTGACTGAGTAGAAATATTGCCTGGGCCCTAGTCTAGCCTTAATCCAGGAGAAAAATCATATTTTATTTTCTAAGGTTGGGGTAAATGGGAGAAAGTTACTTACTTACTATAATACAAAATACATTTCTTAAATCCATGTCCCTCGACGCTTGGCTCTAAAAACCCGCCAAAGTTGAAACACATTGCGTTCATCGTTCCCGTCTAGTCGAGAGTCAGTTTAGTGGAACTCAAGTTGACTGGAATGAGTTGAAATTACAGTAATTTAAACTCAAGTGGAGGAAAGTAAGGAGGATTGGGTTGTATGTTGTGCACTAAACTGTTATTAGTGTTGGACTCTCCAGCTCTGGAGTCAAGTGCTGAGCTGAGCTGAGGCCTTTGGCTCTCTCTCTCCTTTAGAAAATGAAACACGCTCATAAGTCTTGGTTTTTGGAAACTCATGGCGGCATTACAACAAATTTTCTCTAGCTCAAGTCACTCCCCCATTCTGAGTTAAGGTGCTGCAGCTCGGATTGCCACGGATAGTGGATGATAGGCTACGAAGCAAAGCTATCATCTCAGGTTTTGGCAGTATCACTAGTTTTATGGGCAAGGCTAACAAGGGAACCTTTGGAGGTGAAATTCCACAAGGAATCTCAAGAAATCAATCCTAATCTAAAATATCAAAGTAGATGTATGCAAAAACTTTAATAGAAGCCATTGTCCATGTTTCGAGCATCCAAGCGATATTTTTCTAAAGGTTGATCAGATTCAGTTTCTGAAATCGGAACAGACACCTTGGAAAAAGACCCAGAGGGGGAAGTCAGGTAAGGAGGGTTCGTCGTAATGTGTTGACTTGACTTGACTCTCAAAGTGCATCTGGGGAAGAAAGTTCCTTCATGAATAAGCCATGATCCTTCCCGTCTTGGAAACTCGTAAAAGGAGCCAAAGTGAACCACGGATTATCCCCATGCCCTTTGAAAGTGGAAATCCAAGAAAACTCAAATTTTTCTCCCCTGACGACATGGCACGGGTTTTCTTACGTATGTCTGTCTAGGTAATTTCCTTGAAAGGGGGACACGTGACATGTTTGAAAGATGTAATGTAACATATTATGTTGTCCAAAACTCCAAATCCCATTCGACCTTCCTTCAACGACTTTTGGTAATACAAATGAATACAGTATCGAATTTCTTACGAGGTCCTGAATGTTCATAATTTTTTGCACGGATGAAGAAGTGAGAAGAAGTGGGTTGATTAGTTATGTAGTTATGAGGAAACGTGAAGATGATTTTATCACCTGTCAGCGAGGAAAGTTGTAAATAGGTCGATTTGTAGTTTCTTTCCGTCTCCTTCATTCCCAATTCCCATCTCAGTTGCCAAACAAACTTCTGAGCCCAGCCTGCCTTCCTGCCTGCGGGATCTCATACTTAGTTAGACAGAAAGTAACTTCATCCTTAGTTTTTGGCAATCCTCCATTCCCCTTCAATTAGTCGCTAAAAACGGGTCGGTCCGTCGGCTCGATGAAGCGGGACGAAGAAAATGACGTCATTAGGAAGAAATCTTGCACCTGTCTGTCTGTCTGTCTGTGTTGGTTTAATTTTTACCAACATATCGTCTGCGTTATTCTAAATGTCAGACGAATATTTATTTTTTGCATCAGGAAAGAAAATGAGAAGCACGTGAAGTTTATCTGGAAATGAAAATTACCGCATGGAATCAAATCCTTATTTAGTGTGGACTACTTCTTGGATGAGCCATAAAAATTTTAAGACTGAGCTGCCATAAGTAAAGCCGAAAGGATGATAGATAAAATTTAAGTTTAATTAAGTTCTAACGGCCAGATTTAATGGCTGTTAGATTGACGAGCCTCTACAGCAGCAAGGAGAAGAAGGTTATAAATAACTAAAGAAAGTTCATCAAGAAGTCGGAAATTAGGAAAAGATGGTCGAGAGTAGCTAAGCTAGGATCTCAGTTTCCTCATGATTCTAACGTTAGGGAATAGAATGGGTCATGAGAGCTCCCATCAAATTTGCATCGTAAAATTTCCTCGCGCCATCTTCACTTAATAGTGTAGCTGTGGCAGGAAAGCCAAGTACCATGACCCTTTTAAGGTAGAGTCTCAGGTCGTTTGAATTTTATGGTCAATCTTCTTTCAAAGTACTTGGCTCCTTCTTTAGGTGTTTGTCTGGATTTCCCTGAAAAAGTCTTTAAATTTGTGATTTTACTTGTGTTTTCTCTTGGCGGCGGTAGCTTTGCTTAGAATTGAAGTAATTGTACTTGGGGCTGCTTGAAGGTTGTAAATATGGCCCAAACGTCTGAGTTTCTATTGAAACTCGACTTCCGTCCAGCCCAGTCAACTTGGAACTATTAAGAATTTTTTATGTCCTCCGTCTTTTCTTCTCCTTTCACTTCTTCTTTTTTTCCCTTCATCCTCATTAGGAGTACAAGCTTACGCCATACATGGATCCATGGTGTGTGTTGTGGTGTAGTGACAGACAGGGTAGTAATGGGCTGTTTTTTTCTTTGACACTGTAAAACCCGCTTCGTACATTTACAATGGACACACCAGTCACAAGGTTGCATCATTTCAGCACCAGCGACGACGACAGGAGAATAGAACTCAGCTTTAGAGCAATAAACTTCCAGGCTTCTGCCTTCATGCATCCAGATTTATTTTATATTTTTTCAACATCCTTTATTCATAGCAAGCAAGATGTGTGTGTGTGTGTCCCTCCCATTGCGTCCATTTGCCATGAAAAAAGGTGTATTCATTATAATTCAAAATCCCAGGTAAACCAGAATCATAAAGATAAAAATTTTGTTTTGTATTAGTCCTCAAAATTTTGGTCAGTTTTAATCTGGCATCTCCTTCCATGAAGTAACTTCATTTTTGTATTGTCTATAGGTGTGTCAAGTTTCTAAACTGTTCATTTAAAATTGAGGCAGAGGAAAAGAATTTTGCCAAGTAGTCACAGTGGCAGTGATGACATTTAATCAAAAAAGTTTAAAAAAGGGGAATAAAATGTTGGCTCTCATCTAAGGCAATCCTGTTTTCTACATTCCTAAACCAAGTGAGAAAGTTTTGGCTGACAAGTTTCTTTTATGAAGACGAAGGAAAGGATGGCTAGAGTTAGAGTTTTAGAATACCTTTGGAGAAAAATAAAATGTAGGAGCCACCAACCTGGTTAGGTTTTTAGCATCCTATCATTCTATTGAACTTATCCAACACTTCCGTATATGTCCATGTCCTTGCATTTGGGTTATAGGAAGGAAGGAAGGAAAGGAAAAAAAGTTTGGTTCCTTCCTTCCCACCTTGATATGATGTAAAAGACGACGTGTGACTCAATCCCTATTGAATCTCCAGGAAGGAGATTTGGGTTTGGGTTTTGGGTTAGCTATATGCATTCATACCTTGGATAATATGAACGAGCCATGAATATGTGTTCTGCTGCTGAGCAGAATGCAAAATCTACAAATGTGAATGTGTTCGCACGCTATGCTAGTTTTTTTGCAGGATCTATTTTCACAATTTCCTTGTCATAATGATCCTCCTCAAATATATTTCAAATTCATGACAAATACCCGGTAGTTCATTCATGTCTTGGGATCTGCACGCGCTGAAGAAAGCAATCATGTGAAAGAAAACCTTTGTGGAAGTTTTTGACTGTGGGCACGGAGGAAAATCCTAAGAACGGACGAATTGAGTCGAATCGTTTGTTTCCAGTTTGACCCATTCTAGGAATTCCGTTCCGTGATGATTTTGCTATAGTATTTCGGAACCCTTCGTATAAAGTCTGGAGGTATACTACTAGTTTGGCTGTACCAGCGCAGGGCAAGCCTTAGGCATTGATGAGATGAAATGGAATGAAGGTGGTGAAGTTGGTGTAACTCTATTACACTAATCAATGCGAGGAATTTCACCCGAATACTAACTGCTCAACCGACACTGTGCTCTGGATGGACTCTGGAGTTTCTTTCATCTTTTTGTTTTAGGAGCAACTAATGGCGGACACAGGACGCACGCAAGGCAGGGCAGATTTCATTTCACAAGACAGACCGTGTACCATGGCATGCCACCATCCGAATGTTTGTATCAAGTTTTGCCTCCAAGAAATTCCTGAGTTTGTTCAAATTAATCCAAAATGAAGGGAAAAGAGCCGGAGGTTTTAATTTGGGAGAAAGGAAAGGAAATAACTCAATTTATTTCCGTCCTTCTCCTTTTCTCCATTCTCGGGTTCCCTTAACTTGGTTCCTACTAATTACTATGGGGGTGTATGGAGAAATTCCCAACTAAATTTGACTTATTTCCTGTTGCTTGGTGAAACTAGAACTGTGTGGGAGCTACAAGTATATTAATTAGTGTGCAAAGTTTCAGTTAATAATTAATATACGCGTAGTTTCATAACTTGGCTTACCTACCTTGCCTAGCCTCAAACATTCGCACAGGTTTCCATTCCACCAAACTATAAGTTAATCACATTAGTCATGATTTTAAATTTGTTTGATGGGAAACTGTCTTCAAATTTAGAGCTAAACGAACCTGATTCATAAAAAATATAGTCCAATGTCAAGTCATTCAACTCACTTAGGAAGTAAAGGACCCAAAAGTGATTATTTTTATGAATGAATGAATTCTTGTTGGAAATTAACCGCATGACATAACCATGCACTTTTCACTTGCATTAAAAAAATGAAATAAGCACATGTGTGTGGGCGAAGAAGGCGTCAAATGTCCCATTCAAGTTCAAAAGGCCCAAGCACTTGAGTTGATCAATGCAGCGTGAATGAATTTAAATTAAGAGTGCGGATTCATCTGATGTTAGACCGCAGAACATGGAAAAAGTGGATAAATCGAGTCAAAGGGTTAAGAAGAAGCGTGTAGCCTTGCTCTGCCATATCAATCAAATAAATTTCAAAGAGTTAAGCTGCTTTAAAGAAGGGATTGTGCATAGATATGGATACATGCACTTGCCACTTACTTACTTACATTACTACAAGTCGTTCCAAAGATCAACGAAGCAAAATCTGCCTTAATCTTTCCTCCAAGCCTTGGCTTTACGCACTTTCTCAGCCAGAACCCGTATCCGTATCTAATCAATTCACTTCCTCCGCTCTCGGGATGCACGACACGGGTAATTTGAAGAAATGGGTTGGTATTACTTTATCCCTCGTAATCTTCCGTCTCGGTTTGAGCTGTGAGGTTTTTCACATGGGTGGGCACCCGACGACATTTGCAAAATTGTTCAAATAAATCCTTTGAAATTGCAAGTGCCAAATATTTGATGGTCTTTATCCAAAGGAAGCTTAGGCGTCAACTCTTAAAGTCATGGAAAATGTAGATACTACAGAGTAGTGTTAATTTTCTACATCTACGGTTCATAGTTGAGCAGACAATTTGCATTCTGGACTTGAACTGCCAATCCCTTGTCCATACATTAATTCTAAGGAGACATAATGATGAATGAGATAGGAATCCCCATTAAACTCACCCTTACACGCATTTTATGATAATCACCTGTGACTGTGACACTCGTAAATAAGTATCTGCATGAGGAAACTCCAGTTGCTCCTGGGCAGACGAGTGTCTTGTATCATCATTGATCTAATCTACGTTCGACTGACTTGACTTGACTTGGTTCTTCTCTTATTACGTAACGCAAGGAGAGCCAGGGAGAGAAGAACAATTATTATTATGCAGGCGAGGAGTGTTTTAACTTAACTAGGAGAACCAGAATTTCGAGGTGGATTATATTTCTCCTCCTCAACCCGTTCATTTCGTTCACTTCTAAAATATTCCATCCGACTGGGCTTGCTGACTTAACGATGTCAAGGAAAAAAGAAAAACTATGCTGGTACTGGGTGCGTTTCATTTCTTTGAGCCCATCAAGGCGTTTTTTGAAAACCTCTTATTAACTCACCACGTCGTCGAATGTAATCAAATGGATTTGGTACACAGTTAATAGTTTGTATTTCTCCCTAGGAATAACAACTCCCAAAGTCAAAATAACTCGTCTCGTTCCAGCCAACCAAGTCAAATGTTAGTGCTTCATTAATTTCTTTCTAGAAGTAATTTAGATGTCAGGGCTTCATGTAAATTTTGGGGTCAGAGCCAGCCATGTATTTCCGCTTGTCACATAGACTATCGACTTTCATCTGCCTGCGCCGGCTACTATCCATACAAGTTGTAATTCTGAAAAGTTTAGCTCCCAAAGGGAATATTGACCAAACTCAAATGTAGTCAAGGCAAGGAACTACAAAAGTCCGGTGCTTGGTTAGATTAGATTGAAAATACAGGCGGCATAGCAGTCCCAACGAGAAAGACTAAAATTGGTCGTCCATATAAAATGCTCTTTCTTTTACCTTATTACTTGGCTAAAACTCGGATCAGTTAATCCAATTGTAAATTGTACATATTGAATACACGTTTGGTCTGAGACACGAGTAGGACTTGAACATGGATAGCCACTCACAATTAATAATCCACTTCGCACTTGTTCCATTCCGTTGCGTAGCCTAGCACACTTTGTGTAAAGGGCTCGAATAATGAGATCCTTAAAAACTGGATTCATGTATAACATTAACATCTGCAGCAAAGCAATGCTAACTTTTTTTCCTGCTCTTGAGTAGTGTGGTGTTATATAATCAAAGGTTAATGTAACAATGATGTGAGAGGGCAAATTAAAATCTCAATTCATTCTGTTCAGTCAGTCGAGTTGATTGACCCATGAATTTAATGCTAGTTCTTCAGGGTGGTAACTAATCGATTAGTAAAATTTTGTAAAAGGTAAGATTATTTTTTTTATTTTTCCTCAAAATAGGAATTGATCTGAGCTTGGCTTTAGAATCGTAGATTTTACTTAACACCCGGGATTTGCTCTATCCCGTGATATGATATCAGATAATATGTCTTGAAATTTTTTCGAAGTTGAACCCAAAATGTTCATGCATACATTCCTGTCATGCGAATAACGTACACACACACGTAGGTTGCCTTTAGCTTTAGCTTTACTTTACTTACTTAGTCAGCCCTCCATGATTTATCACCTTCCAGAATTGAATGTTATGCCCCCGCCGTCCTCCGCATTCTGAAGAAAAAGTTAAAGCTCATGCCATGCCATACATCCTCCTCCCGGATTTTTTATTCTCAACTTCCAAATCGCCTTTCTGTCTTTACCTTATTCCTCTATTTAGTTTTTTTTTCACGGAAGAAACTTATTCCCTTGCCTTATCCGTTGGTTCTAAAGGTTTTTCATGGCTACAATATATTTTCTTTGCATATTACGTCGCTATGGGCATTCTAGTACATGCATAATTCCAACTATGGAAATGTTTTTGGGATAGAATTACTTACCTGAAGCTTCGGTGGTCCTACGAGATTCATGTCAAAAGATCCCCCAAAATATAAGGTAGTTCATGAGGTCATTCGAAATTAATTCGGGCGAGGGCTAAATTCCTTAAAATTTGGATGGAAGGCAAGGCACGTGCTTGAAATACCTAATAAAAATCGATTCTAGAACTATTCATTTCTAAAATATTAGAGTTGGACGATCAGATCCTTTTTTGCCCATGACACATTCATGACGCCGGAAATTGGAACAAGTGTGCTGTGCTGTGCAGAGCGTGTTGAGCTGGAATCGCATTTGTCCTCCAGGAATTTGTGTGATAAATATTTTGTTGTTTTCTTCTCTTTTGGAAGAAGACGAATGTTCTTTCCAATTACCTGTCTGTCCCTTTCATTCAGAAATGGAAGGAATTTTGGTCGATTGCTTTCTTCTCTTTCCTTCTTTTATTTCTCCAGACATATTTATCCCTCTGAGGGACAAGGTGAAAAAAAAGAGAAGTGGAGTTGAGTGGAGAAGAATACCCGGGTAATATCTAGAGCCTAAAGAGAGAGAAAAGGAAAGTAGGATGAGAGGATGGGAAATGAAAAAAGTGAGTGGGTTGAATCGAATCCAAGAAAGAACAGAAGTGGATGAGAAAAATGAAAGTAATAATCGGAAATACTTTGACATCTGCTTAGTTGGAGGTGCCAGGGAAAAATACCTTCACCTGGGAATTGCTCGAGTTGAGCTCTCTGAGAACAAAGATTCGCCATTTATCGATATTAGCAGTTTTTTTTACCTCGGGTGTTTGAATTTTATTTAGATTTTGGATCTATTTGAATTCTGCAGGAATGACTTAATGACCAACCCACATGTCTAATCGTGACGTGACTTGACCTGCCTCCACCTCTTGACATCTTCATCAGTAGGCGTGGAATTTGTTGATATATGTGAATAACTAAGTAAATCAATCATGACCTCCTCTTCTTTGAATAATGGAATTGTATTGTTTCTTAATATTATTATGGTGAGACGCCCTTCGGCACTTGGTTGGGCGGGATCCCCGCCTCTGTGCCCTCCTGTTGTGTTTCTGGCCCGAGTTCAGAACAATGTAGCCGTTTAAGCGGAGTGAAGTGAAGTACGTGCGTTCAGGAGGCGTACGGACGGTTATAATGGATTCCTTAATTAATTTCGTCTCGCCTTCACGCAGAATGCGTAGGACACATTAATCTTGAGCTTCAACCGTCCCACCCTTCTCTGTCTTAATCTTTTGTCTCCTTCTCACGTCGTCCACTTTTCAAAGGAAAATAAAGTTGAGCCAAGGCATGTCAGAGAAACCCGGGTGTTTTTTTAATCCTGCAGACACCAGAACTGGGGAAGCTGTCGTCTTTTTATAAAAAGTATCGCACTCCTTCCCTCATCTCATCTGCTTTGGTTCGTTAGAGTCAGATGGCATCGTGTCAACTTGCACACTTTCTTTCTTTTTTAATGAAATATCCATCTCATCCATAATTGCCTGTTCTTTCTCTTAGAACTTTTTTTAACTTTGTCTGTCTTAGAAGTGAAAAGAGAGCATTTTCGCTTCTGTGCATCTAGCCAAGGCGAGGGGCTGCTGCTGCCGCTTCTACCATCTTATTAGCTGAATATTATTTCTTTGTCTTGTCTAGTTTTTTCTTGACTAGACTTTGGCTCGGCTATTGCCAATACCCTTGGCCTGGGTGGGTTAATTATTTGTTTTGAATTCAAGGTATAAATTGTACAAAGTCTAAGCCAAGTGAATTTATCGGATAGCTATTTGAAGCGACGAGGATGAAATAATAGCACTTTTGTGTTCCTTCGCATTGCAAATGGTTCAATTTTCCTATAGGGATAAGTCAAGTGTAAATTCAAATGAGTATTTTATCAATGTTTTTCTTATCCAGCTCATTTCTGGCAATCTGTGGTAGAGTGAATACCATATAAGGCTAATAACTTGCTGTACTGTCTCAATCTAATTGCTCATTTACCTCAAAAAATCACCTGTCAAAATGTCAAAAAGTGTCAGAGTGACATTTTTAGACAAGATTGCTGATTGTTCAGTCTTTTTTGCATACTTGTACGCTCTAAATTGTTTTAACATTACTATGGAGGAATTTTTGGACGCAAGAATTGATGCTTGGTCTTGTTTTAATTTTAATGTGGTCGACAATATTTGCCCTGCAGTACAGACTAGTCGGTAAATCAATCTTTTCTCCCAGCCTACATCTAGTTATTCGTGTAGAGCAAGAACAAGGCGGGATTTTTGGCTACTTGCATGCTCATTAACTAAACGGGTTCGTGTTAACCTTGAAAAAGTACTCCCCTGGACGACGGACTCTGGACTTTTATGAGGATTACCAAAAGAAGGGGTGAACAAGGGTAAACATGAAAACGCTCTCACGCAATTCATTGCAGTGGTACAAGATGCAAATGCATAAATACATAAAAACATTACACCTGTGAAGCATCTAGGACTTGGACTTAGGCTCAAAGTAAAAAGTAATAGTAATCCACCACTTGTAATTGACTATGATCTTACATTTAACGATCCCTTTAGTCAAGTGGGGAGTTTTGACTATAAAATTGAAAGTAAAACCTGTAAAAATATACCACTCTTGTAAATTGCATTGCTATATGTGGAACTTCATGGTCTGTAGGTGGAGGGTTAGCCTAGCGATCCTGTTAATTGAAGTGTTGAATAGCTAAAATAAAAAGATAATTCTGGGGTCACAAAATAATTTTATTACGCACGAATTAACCTGGAAACCTATCACCCCCTTCGCGAGATTGTATAGATTCGACAGAAAGAAAAACGAGGTGTGAACGGGTGGGAGGAAAGAATGTGAAAAAGTGAGTCGATCAAGGGAAGACGCTTTGTTTTGGATTTGTTCAAGGCATATTCTGAGTCTGAGGATTGTTTTTGGAGTCAAATCTGTTGGGTATACTACCACCTCCTATATAGTTTTTTCTAGACTCCTTCGACTGAGTGAGTAGAGTAGGTTTGGAATAGATGTGAATATATTTGTTGCCTTAAAATTCAATTTCATTTGACGGTGAATAAATGGGAAGAATGGATTCGATATGGGTCGTCTTCTCCTAGTGTTGTTGTTTTGTTCTTTTATTGAAACAAATGGGGAAGTAGGATCGATGAAGTGAAATGGGAAAGAAAGAAAAAACTTCAACATTCAGCTTCCTTTTCCTCTTGTGCAGCAGTGAAGAACAACAATGTCGGAGGCTTTTACCTAATACTTCCATTAAATCCATCTCAAACTTTCTCTCGCCTTGTTTTCTGAGATGTGGAGGTAATTTGACAAGTTTCCCTGCCCTCCGATCCGATGGAATTGACTCTCGCGTCCGGAATCCTAAATCGTTTCTCTTCCAAATCTAACAAACTCTCAAAGAAATAGCTCAAATTCTAGACTATGTTTCGCCTAGAACTTTTTTTTGAAAAACTTTGATGATATTGCACCAAGTTTTCCTAAGTTTGATAATAATTCATAACTCATATGCATATATTTTTTTTTCCTACAGAGATGAAGAAGTGTTCAATTGGATATTGGAAGCAGCAGAAGAGGCTGGGAATGATTGGGATGGAGGTCGAGTAGTTTGGATCCTTCGCTATGTGATTCAACCCTCGACTGATACCGGATGGATGAAAAAAGACCCATTTTCCAATTTCCGAGATGAGAGGCATAAACTGACGACTCGATTAGAAATACAAAAGGATGACATTCAAGCTGTTCTTCCCATTGCCAAGGTAAACATAAATATTCTTCACTTTGCCTATGCTACGTACGTTTGCCTTTGGCTATTCTGAGCATCAGGAATTTCATGTCAAGTGTGAAATAGAGCAGAGAATCTTAAGTTCATTCGTCGTCACCTCTCTTCTACCCATACTACTTAACTCATTCCTCTCCCGTATTGTTGTTTATTCGTTCAAACGTTGCGTGCGTGCGGCCTACGCGACGCCAGCTAAACTTGTATTGAAGAACTACATTTGTTTTTTTGAGCTAAGAGTAAAAAAAATGTATTTTTTCAGGCATGGGTTGCTTGCTTAGATACATGCACGGGTTCGGCCCAGGATATTGTTATTTTAGACACAGTACGTAATTGCATTCAAATTAAACACAGACGATAAGTTACTAATTGAGGGGGAAAGAAACAAAGGGTAGCATAGATAGGATTTTGAGTTACTTTACCCGGGCGTTGGGTATAGTAAATAAGGGCAAGGCAAGGGCGTTTCAGACGATTTAGCTAAACTTAATTTTAGCTGATACCCGCTAGCCATGTTTGAAATTCTTGGACTATTGATGTCCGAATTGTTTGATGTTTAATATTAGACAAAAATTAATAATGCGAAGATGAAGAGTTGTACTGTACTGCCTGCCTACGCGAAGGTTATGTTAATAAAGATCCGTTGCAGAACGAAAGCCAAGTGAAGCCAAGCCATGACATCGGAGTCAGTTTGTGTGGTTTTAATATTGTGTTCTATAAATGTCTCAGCTCTACTGTGCTTATTTCCCTAGCGTCGTCGTCTTTCTGCCAAGGAAGGATTCGTTGTAAATAAGGACATGTAGCAAATGAATCTCGACTCCTTGACATTTCACATTCCATTCTATTCTTCCTTCCTTCCTTCCTGTCTCCCAGGCAACTTGACTGCATAAATACAATGATGGTGAATGAAAGGAAAGGATTAAACCTGAAGAGACATAAACATGCACTTTCAACCATTAAGATTTAATTAAAAACTTGCGAGTCTAGTCGTGTCGACTTATGTTACGTACTACTCTTTCTGTTTCGTCTCTTATTTTTAAATCATAATGTGAGAAGACATGAGTGACTGAGATTCGGGCGGGCCAAATAGTATACGCCAGACTTCTGACATATGTATGTATATCTGCATTAGTTTTCCCTTCTTGTCCTCCTTAGAAAAGGAGGACAATAACAAAATTCTCAAGTTCACTCCAGTCACCTTTCCACCATTTCTTCAAAACTTGTTGACGGGACAAACTTTCTCGACAAACTTTTCCACGACTTCTCTTTCTCGCACAGTTT
>WJEZ01000247.1:0-34873 GCA_009869925.1 Thalassaphorura encarpata
TCCATGCCATCATCCTCGTCTATCAAAACTTGGCTCAAACAATGGCTTTGTGTGTGTTCAACTTCCCAAATGATGTGATGAGATCTAATGCTCTTGGCTTGGGCTTTGCCTCTATCCTCTAAATATCAAATCCTTCCTAGGTAGCCCTATTCAGGCGAAGCCAAACTCAATATTCGCAAAAATACTGAGAAATACCCGAACTTTATTTTCTATTTTTGTATGTAGCTCAAATTTTGTTTCTGCTCATTTAGTGGATTCTAAGAAAAATAGAAATACTAAATATATTAAATTTTCAACAATTAAGGTTCAATTTAAAAGCTAATAATTCATTTATATCGTTTTTCTATCCATTATCAACAAAATTTTGGAAGAATTTCTACAAAAATAATGTCGTAGGATGCAAAGTTTAAGAAACCTCTTTCATTTCGCCTTTGTAAATGTTAGACCCATAATTATGTGAAGAAGAAAGTTGTAGTATAAAGTGAAAATTTTTAGAAAGTGATACGTGGACTTGGATGCGGGTTGCGTAATTTTGTAATTATACTCTGATCCTTCCCTCTTATCCTCGGAGCTGCAGTATGTAAAGAAATGCTTTCATGTAGTGTCAGTGTAATTAAATTCTGACTGGTACAACCAACCCTTTGATCAATAGCAGTATGTAAAGAAATGCTTTCATGTAGTGTCAGTGTAATTAAATTCTGACTGGTACAACCCTTTGATCAATTTAAGATACACAACTTCATAGCTTTGCTTTTGGTCTAGCTTCTAGCAGTGATACCCCTAATACTAGTACATACTGCACAAACCTTTAATTATTTTTACTTTTATACAATTCCATTGCCTACCTCAGCTCAGGATAAAAAGATTCAATTTCATTTTCAACTCTTTTACTCAATTCAAATTTTTGGTTGGTTGAACCTCACCTCAATCAAGAATTTGGATTCAGGGTGAAAATAGGTCCGAGATTGAACTGAACGGAAAAATCCAGAGATTTTTAAATGAGGCTGATGCGCATGTCCTTCCGATGACGTTACATTGTTTCAATTTACGCATGGATATTGCAAATCGATGAGAAAAGTTGCAAAAAAGGTAAAATCCGCAGTAAAATCCTAATGTATCCTCACGTAAGAACTAGCCCAAGTCTATAAAATCCACAGTTTTCCCAAATGGGTCATAAAATGAGATAGGGCAATTTTATCACTTTTGTTAATCCTGAGGAGAGTCAGGCTTACACTGTACAACAATATAATAACCAAAAATCTTTTAGGCTATACTTTCAGATTTTAGAAAATTTAGAAGAATTTCTCATGCTTATTCAGTTTTCGGACTTGGTCCAAGTAAAAAAGAAACTCTTTCATTCCAATGAAAGTAAACGAGACACTAATGACCCGAAGTTGGTGTGAAATGCTGGACGGTCGGGAAATGACTCAATCATTCACTTCAACAGCCCAGAATTTAACACTAGCTCAAATCCTACAGTCCTTTGTATGTTTTCACTTAATAGACAGACTAATTTCCAGGAGCATTTAGACTACAAAAAATCATTTTCTACCAGAAACGTGAAGATATTAGAGTTGAACAGCTCAAAAATCTTCTGGACTCTTGTACATGTACTTGTAGAACTGAACTGAACACTGTATTATAGTCAGTCATAAAAAATGAGTGTAAAGAAAGAGTACTTGATGTTGATATGGCGTCGTCTACATCCATAACTTCTTTTTTTTGCACTTGACGTGAGTTTGAAGTGGTTTTCAAGTGGATGCAAAAGCAAAGCCTTATATCATAGTCTATTGTACTCAAGAATAGAAAATAGAGCTGAAGCTAAGGTACGTAATCCTACTTTCTTGCTTCCTTTTTGCCTTGGGTATAATGTAATTGAATACACTGCTTTAAAAACTTTTCCAAAGCCCACCTTTTTAAATTCCATTAGGGTAAATGTCAACTCCAGTAGTTGTGAACTGGAGTCAAACTGCAGCAAGTAACAGTGTGTCTCCTCACCTTTTGTAGATTTTGGACAGACTGAGGACTAAGGAGACAAGATCAACATCCGCCGTCTCGGAGCATTCTATTCATATCCGTTAGAAAATTTATTGCGCGGAAATTTAAGTTGTCTACGGCAATGGCTATTGCTACGGGTACAACTGTCAGCGGAAATAAACAACAAAACATGGAGAGACATCATCTACCTGCTTCACCGGACATTTCCATGACGACAGACAGAAACCAGGTATGGTACATTTCTGGATATTTCTGGAAAAAGGGTTACAGCTCTTTTCAATAGAAGCCTCATAGAATATTCGCAACTGTAAAACAGGTAAAAGATGCCCTATGGAATATTCCAGTACGTATTTCTGATGGATTCATCAAAAGTGTAACAAGATATGATTAAAAATAATTCATATGAGAAGCTCTCAGATGAAAGAAAAGACAAAAATAAAAAAAAATCTGCCATATAGTAATAGTTGTTTGCCAAACTTGGTTTCATTTGGCTTTAGTCAATAAAAGTGGAATTTGCTCAACTAGCTGCTGCTGAGTAGTAGTATCAAATTACAAAGACTCGGAGTCCATGGGAAAAGTCCCTAGAGAATAATCTTGTTGTCTTGATGCTCCTCTACTTTCCTTGCCTAGTTCTAGCTTTCTCTTCCTTCCAACTAATTGCTCATCGTTTTGTCTTCATCTCAAGTCAAACTATGATGTACACAGGGAGGAGAGTTCATATTAGTATTAGTCATATCTCTCCAACCCACTCTTATGCCTTACCTCTTTCCTATCATTTGTATCGTCTGACGTACAACCACCAAACTAGCTTATTATCTCATAAATGATGGAAGACTCCAGTTCCACAACTCACCATTAACCAGAAAAAGATGAACCGTGGCCCTTTTGCCAAGTTCAAACTTGTGCAAAAATTCGCAAATATTTTGTAAGTATCCAAGTGACTAAAAAATAATTAGGAAAAAGTTGAAATCAAAGTCATAAGGAATATAGTAGACTTAAACTTTTCCTGGGTTGAATGAACTAATTGGCAAATATTTAATCCGCCTTTGAATTTCCAACTCAAAACTTCAAATTCTTTAGAATCCGCTAGTAATAACCAACTAGAACTGTAGCTAGTAGATGGATTGGCTAGGATTTTGAATGCGAATGCATCCTGTCTGTCTACCTGGTTAGGTTGATTCCATCCCAATGTAATTTCCTCCAATGAATTGAATTAGGCAGAGGAAAGGAGAAATTTCTATTCCTGGCGCTGGCCCGGAGAAAGTACGTACGTACGTATAGAGTGAATTGACAATCTATAGAGAAGAGCCTGGGCTTTGGCTGTTTCCGCATTATTCAAATGTGCTACCTGTTCCTGTTCCATCATTTCCTCATTAAAAGTTCCATTACAAAGGAACTAACCACGGAAGGGGATTTGGAAACAACCTTTCCTTATTTTCCGAAAGAGAGGAAAAAATACTTATTGAGTTTCCTCTCAAGAAACTCAGGAAAGCAATTCAATTACCCTCCACAAAAAGTATCCAATTAACTTCTTCCTCCTTGTAATCTTAATCCTAGCCAGCCATGGGTTTTCTTATGCAGAATACTACACTATGCAAAACTCTAGTTGAAAAATAGGTCCAATCTTTATTCTTCAGGCTAAGCTTAGCGCAGCGTTTCAAAATGTCAAATATTTCTATATGAAAATATTAAGCTTATGTATTGGCCTATTTTTGGTCACAAGCTTTTGAAAATCGATATTATTTTTCCCATTTAGGTTAGTAAATTTATTTTGGCTGCTACTGCGAAACTCATGAACAAATTTAGTTGTAGCACAAAAGGAAGTAAAAAAAAGTGGGTAAAAGCTGTGTGATTGTGTGTGAATCAATCAAAATCAAAGGAAAGGAAATGAGACGAACCTGTTCTACTGTGACTGGATGATGTTGTTGAATGTCGGAATGCCCATTTTGCTGCTGTCACTCCTTGAGTTGCTCGTCTTGTTCACCTTCAACATGATGGACGTTTGGACGTCGAATCACCCAAAAAAAATGGCGTCTGCCTGCACGGGTCGACAAGTTGACTAATTTGGTTGATTTAATAGCGCAGCAATGGAGGACAAACTAAAATTTAAAAAGTAAACGTGGACGTAGTGTACTAAATCCCAATTCACCAATTCATACCATATTTATAGACTATAAAACTAAGTTTAATGGATTTTTGTTGTTGTTGCTGCTTGGACCTCTTCGTACGTAGTAGTTTACCCAAGGGAAGCATATTACGAGCTAAAGCTTTCGTACCTAGTGGAGAGTGTGGAGAGGATCCCCATCGTGAGCTAAATGTATTATCCACCCATAACCCGCCCCTTAAATGAACCTCAAATACCCCCTGGGGTGATGTCAATTTGCAAAGGACAGGATACATAGATTCGTCTAACCAAAATCCAAATGATGGCTAAAAAAAGTACAGTTTGATTTTCCTCGACTTTTTTCATTTTATACGACATCATATTACGTATATTAAAAATGTAACAAGACACTAAAATTCTTCTAAAAGAAAACGTAATCCTTCTCATGATATTTTCATTTTAATGTAGTAAGTATGAACATGAACTGGAGGATTTAGCTAGCTCTCTGCTCTGAAGCTTTAAGCTCCGCTTTGCTTTGCTTTGCTTTTGGTTTTTATTTGATTTTTTCGGAGAGAAAAAAAGAAAAAACTAACAATAGCAATAGCAATAGGAACACATGGGCAACATGATAAACTTCATCATACTGTATCTTGTCTCAACTACACACTTGGGATCAAACAGAAAAAACTAAGCTAGATCTAGCTAAGGTGATTAAACTTCTAGTAGCTCTATTCTGAGAAGAAAAGATTTTCTCTGATTTCTATTTATTTACTCAATAACTCTCATAACATTGAACCAAACTTTCTTCATAGCCTTGCAGGATTAAATGTCTATAGAATTTCTACATGTACATGTACGTACGTATAATCCTAAGCATGGTGCGTATTAGTTGTAATTGAATTAAAAATGACTTACAATACAATGACGGCTGACTCTGATTGAGGAGTGAACAGAGGATAGATTGAACTGAGAATGATCTAATATGATTTGTTGAGTATGAGTGGGTTTATATTTACATCGAGATAGGGAGGAGGAGAGAGAAAGTTGAAAGTGTAACTGAGCCAAGAGTAGATTTGGAATAGAGGGACAGACAGACAGAGTTAAAGAGGTACGTACTACGTTAGGTAGAGTATGATGAAAGTGTTAATGAATAGAATGGTTGGTTAGTAGTAGTATGACCAGATAGATGAGAAGGGGTTAGAAGAAGAAGAAGAAGAAGAAGAATTGAAGAAACGGAACTTAATAAGAGATTTCTCCTCCGACCCGTGCAGGCCTTTGGACGTGTGTGTCTCTCAGTTGGACGTTAACCACGCACTGGGCTTTCAAATTCCCCGAAAAACTAAAAGGACCGAATTTCCCATCCTATCCTACCATTGATTCCTTTGCAAGTCTTTAAATTTGAACCAAATATTGTAGTTGAGGATAGGGGAGAAGCTCGAAAACGAGTTTTCCTTGTTATGCGGGACTTTGGCTTGGTCGCTTCCTTGCTTGCTTGCTTTCCCTCGCGTCGGCGTCTTTCCCATCTTCTTCTTCCTTTTGCTTTGCTTTCTCCGTCAAACTTTCTCTTGTATATCCTAACCAGTATAAAATCCAAGCAAGCAAAGCAAGGTTTTATTCCCTTTAGCAAAGTCCTGGGTCCAGATCCACTCAAACGCGTCTAACAATGAGGACCGGGCCAAATGCCAAACTTTTGGCAGTCTTTCAACTTTCTCTTCCTCTTGCTCTTCCTACCCTCGTACGTACTACATTAGACACATGAATGTTCAATGGGTAGAGATACTATGCATGCACTCATAAGTATAAATGTCTAGACATATACTGTCGACATAAAATGTATTTAGTGCTCTTTCTCTCTCAGTCAGAGATTTTTTTGCTCCTACAAGATAAATTTCGGAGAAAGCCAATTCCAACTGTGACAACCATGGAATTCCCCGAAAATTCTTACAAAGTCACAGCATAGCCACAGAGCATTTAACAGATTTCAATTCAAAGGATCGTCTTGCCTTGCCTGAGCTTTTCTATTACGACCAAGGACTGACCTGAGGCTCATTATTAATTTTATGATTCAAAATTTATAACTACGACTATGACTTGTTATTTGTAAATGGAAACCTCAGGACTAAAATGAACTTGTAAGGTTTTACGTACATTCGCAACTGGGTGCACATAATAATATTCTACGTACTTAATCAAACTTTCTCCCTCATTTTGCATTACTATTGCTATTGCCACTCAGACTCAGAGCTCAATCGATCCTTCGTTTCTATTTGTATTCAAATCAAATAACTTTTTGTTCCCTATGAATATATACCCTGAATCAGCCAGAGAGGAAATGAAATATGAAGGATATGGTGGAACAACTAAATTAGTTATGAAACTTTATTTGACGTGGAACAATGGAGCAATCAAGGATATCAATATATGAATTGTTCATGCTAATTACTAAATACGCCTACACGGCAGAAATTATTTCATGTCTGATTTATTTTGAATTACATGGGCATTGCTTGATTTTATGTTAGCTTAGCCTTATAGAAGCTAATAGTTTTTGTATGATTTGTAACATTCAGTTAATTTTATGACGAACGTGTAGGGAGTTGAATTGTTGGTTTGATTTAAAGTTGATGATTTGTTTTCCTTGAGCTTAAGAAGCAATGAAAGCCACGACGTCTCTTTCATCAACCACAAAATGCGTCATCCGATCTCCACCGTTCAATCCTTCCAATCGTTTCCCAGCACTCTTGTGAATCAAAATCACTTTTCCAGGGGCAAGATTCTTCTGTCAAATTAAATAAAAATTATAAATTATTAGCCACAGAAGCAATCAGAATTATTTATATGATTTAGCCTACCTTGTCCTTAACACGGCGCCCAACACGAAGAACCATACAAAACATGCATTTTTGAAGATCATCCACAATCTCAACTCCCATGCGCTTCACAGTTGAGGTCAAATGAGACTCCTTGACCAAAATTTCACAACGACCCAACACAATGTGATCAGTGGGACCTGGACCTTTGAGTTCAGAAGAATCTTCAGCCTTGGCCTTGCCCTTGGCCATCTTGACTTCTCTATTAACCCGGTTGCTCATTTCCTCAGAGGAACAAATGAATTCGAAATAAATTCTCTGAAATTATTTTTAATTTCTAATCTGGCAGGCAGAAATTTGCAATAGTGCAATATATTATTCTAGTTTGGTCTTAATTTGTGCGTGAATGAATTGCTTCTGAAACTTAGGCTTCCAAATGTCAACAACGTTGTCATGAACATTTTATTTTTTAAAATCATGCAATTTTGAAATATGGAATATTCTGTCGTTACGGGGAAATTCTAAATCTTTGTGAAATATTTAAATTTTAATTCAACTGCACGATGACTGAAATTTTCCCATAACCTATGACCTGACCCGTCAGGCAGTCGTGTCTTTATTTTGGCCCTTGCTTATTGTTTTTCTTCACATTTCCTGTTCCATTTTTGCAATCATATTTACGATGAAGTTGTTCCTCACAGAATTTTGGAGTGTGGTGTGGTCGGGTCTTTCTATCTACATTTAAAACAATAACATGTTTATTAGACTAGCCCCAATTGTAAATTACTTCTGTCCTCATTAGTTGAACATAAGGAAATACGAGTCATGATGTTTAGTGGTCAATATTATGAGTTTAATGGGTTCAACGAACGGCTTAAATTCTAATAACAAGTTTAACACCAGAGTGAATGTACTACATTATTAATTGCTAAACTAGGACAATATGTGATTCATCGGAATGCATTCCTAACTAATGAAAAGTTTATAGTTATTTTTTAGGGATACAGAGCTTTTCTAGGTTACATTTTTTAAGACGTTTCTTCTGGAGCTTAATCGCTATCACTATCCGAGGAGTCGGGTTCCGGCTTGATATATTTACGATAATTGTAGGAAGAATCGCCAGTTGACATTTTGGCCACTTTGTTTGCTCTAGAGTCGGGATGCAAAGATCGGACAGATGTGATTTTTAACTTCATATCGGTTGGCGACAAGCAGCTTCTACTTGATGGGCCGGGCTCCGGATTAACGGGAACAGAATTGTCGGGATTAACGGAAAAATAATTTGACGATGATGAACAAGAAGGTTGTGGAATTGGGACTTCTGGAAAAACTGGCTCGAAGGACTCTGATGGTTCTTGATAGGGTTGAGCAAAGGAAATTCCTGTAAGTTGTTCGTAGGCGGCCTCAAGTCTGCCGAGACGTGCGAATAAATGATCATACATTTCCTGGTTTACCGTCGTATGTCTGCAGGTGTTTAGCCATATCTCTGCGTTATTGGAAAAGTCCATTAGTTTATGTTTTAATAGTGGAACTAGTTGTAGAATTAGAAGATTGGAATAAATGTTTTAGGTTGGTTTAGGTTTCCGGGTTTGTGTTTCAGCAATGGCATCCAGTTTTTAAAAAATTGAAATTGAAATTTTTCCGTCCATTTGAAGGTACACTTAACGATCAGCTAACTAATTAGGGCGGAATGAGCGTTCATTGTGCATCGTGGCCAAGGAATAGCGTTTGAGAAAGCCAGGCCATATATCGTGCCGTCACAGGCTCGTAATAAAAGTGTGCGAGCACGTTAAGAAGCTTTGTTTAGATTTTTGTTTAATTATCATTATAGTACTGATGCGTCTAATCTTAATGCGAATACTAAATGAATCGAAAACGTTACATTTTTAAACCAAAGACAGTGCATTTAAATTCATACGTACCTCTACAACGGGTATATAGAGCCTCGCAATATTCTCGCCCAACCAATGGGCGAAATCTCTTGTGTGGATTTGGCTTGGGCGTATCTGTGTGGATGACCCAAAATTGTTTTAAAAATGAATATATTTTTCTCTTAGTTAAATTTTCAGTAATTACCTCGGCGTCTCACTTCACGTGGCCCAGCACTTGAGAAAATCGCGAGGATGACGATGACAATTCCAGCTATGATTGCAACTTCGCGATCCATCTTGACTTGAGTTTCTTGGATTTTTGAACAACTGACTAATCAAAGCTTTACTGCCTGCAAGACCTGGCCTAGGTTCCTTCCTCAGCAGATGGTTGGAGAATACTGGTTCAGAGAAAGGTGTGTGGTTGGTTGGTCGTTCTTCATGCGTCACTTCTATTAGACAGAGCTAGTTGGTCAGAAAGTTCCATTTAGGTCATTGTAATTCTACTACGCCGTGACCTACTCGACTCGAAGACAAACAACATTTAGTCAGAATACAAGAATTCAAAATAGGAAGTGCCCTGATTTAAATGAGGTCAATAAATTTTCGATAACAGAACTATTGTTGTTAGAATTACAAGAGTGGCCGGATTCCGGAACGTCATGCGCCTAGCATTCTACTTCTGCATCTGATGTCTTTCAATTAGACTAAAATCGTAATAAAACAAAACGGACAGTGCACTTCTCAAAACCGATGATTTTTTCACTCTGAATTACGTTGGTTAGATGTGAAAACTGAGATTTTCTCGCATGATAAATTTAGCTAATTAAATACAATGCACAATGCTGTGCTGTTAACTTTGAAAACTATTCCAATCCTCTAAGCTAATAGATAGAAGAAACATTTTAATTAGTAAGAGGTGGAGATGAGATGAGATGTTTAGGCTTTCACTAATATTCGTCACTTGGTTAGAAGTCAGAGAAATCTATTTAAGTTGGTCTAGTCATTTCAGGAAATTACCACTAAACCGAGAAGATAATGTCAACAAAATCTCAGAAAATTATTTGTATTTCTTCCAACTTAGCTTTGACTTGAACGGACGTTCTCAGCATAGTAATGATAATAAAAAGTGGAAGATATTCGTTTTTTCATCCCTGTAGTACTCTGCTTCGAATTTTACCTCAAATGCATTCAAAAATATCTGTTTAGTCAGTTGAATTGAATTCGAAATATAAGACTGTGCAAATATTGAAAGAAATCTGCCTGCCTCATTGGAAATCCAAGGTGCATAGCTAAGCTCAACCAAGGTTTTTCACCGTGCTCAATACCCATGTAAATGAGTTTAGATTCCATAGGTCCATAAAGATTGATGTCAGCAACGTATTTTTAATTAAATTGAGTGAATTGAGTGAAGGTGGACTCTGTACCTAATGTACCAGTGTAATTTGAAACTCATCTTGACTGGAGGTTGAGATTGAGGTGAATTGCGTAATAATAAGCGCTAGATGTAATTAATTTTATGTTGAAGTGTAATAGAGTGGCGAATTTACAATTCGGTAAAAGCCTAGCATTGATTGAGACGCTTAATTCTAAAATATAAAACCATTTTGCTAATTGAGTGTGCACTATTGCAAAGTGGACTTCTATGAATTTTAGGTTGGTGATAAACATTCTCAGTATTTTCGATATCCATCTACCACATCGAACGAATCATTTTAATTACAGGACATTTAACAACTAAGCCGTGTTTGAATTTGATTAATCCAATGTACTATACAAATCCACTTAGCTTTAAATATATTCTATCTTAACGATGCATTTACTGCGCATTCATTTGGATACGACGCGGACTGATCGGATCGAAGAAAGCGAAGTATTTGGTTGGCTATCCTGAAGGTGTGTAAGATTTTCATTGCGCTAATTCTACACGCCGATTGCCCAATGTTCATTGGATTGCTAAATTAAGATCCTTCCTTGTGGTGATTCTACCGAAGATTCCAGTACTTTCTCCTCCGCCATTTTAGTCAGTTTCGTCTCCACTTCAAGCTCAAACGAACTTTGCAGTAGGTTTCCTAACAAAGTTTTAAAATATTTGACAATTTATCTTGGAAATTCTTAGAATTAACGGTAAAAATGAAAGCTTGCAGCTCCAATCTCTAATTTTAATGAATATTTTAACTAAACTTATCTCATTTTAGAAGGAAATGCAAATGCAAACGCAAGTTGTTCTTTCAAAATATCCTGCAGGATATGGGTCGTTTGGCTATGTCGTTTTGCCAGCACCTAATGGTGGATTGGAATATGGAGAATTGCATCGACATGAAGCGGCTGAAGCAGTGACTCATGATAAAGTGGATGAATTTTTTCGAGCAATCTACGACTTTTGTGGGTAAGTAGCTTAATTTGTTTCGTAAATTCTTAAGAATGACCCATACTGACACAAGCTTTAGTCTTAGGGCTGGAGTACCTGGCCCTATCATGGCAAATGCTTTGGGCTTTACTTTCCATAAAATCTGGAAAATGCTTTTGGATCGTCGTCCTCCTCCAGAGTTGTATGAAAAACAAATGAGACATAAATTTAAATTTAAAAATTTGTACTTTTAACCCACATTTTGAGTTATAGGATTTACATTGAATCAATTGACGTGGTTTTGGGGACCAAATGCTCCCCACTTTATCCATTCGATGCTTCAGTTCTCATCAATTCTCAATTCTACACTTGGGTTGGGGATCCATGGATGACATTGACCAACGAAGAAGTCAAAATGCTTCCAAAATACAAGATTGGACTACGGGACATAGGTAACGATATTGACATTGATTTATGGACAACATATTTTCTAAATCTTATTTGAATTTCAGTTGCAGACAAGACATGCCCATTTTGCTTGATGCGTTTTAAACTCAACCAATTGGCTATCCAATTGCCTTGTGGGCATTTTTTCGATCGCAGATGCATTGCAACTTGGCTAAAACATGTAAGCAGAATTTAAGCAGCAAATTGTGTATGATTTCCAAATGCTTCCAAAATACAAGATTGGACTACGGGACATAGGTAACGATATTGACATTGATTTCTGGACAACATATTTTCTAAATCTTATTTGAATTTCAGTCGCAGACAAGACATGCCCATTTTGCTTGGTGCGTTTTAAACTCAACCAATTGGCTATCCAATTGCCTTGCGGGCATTTTTTCGATCGCAGATGCATTGCGACTTGGCTAAAACATGTAAGCAGAATTTAAGCAGCAAATTGTGTATGATTTCCACAAATAGTTTACTAGTCCAATATTCTATAAAAATTTTTAGAGATGTGATTGCCCATATTGCAAAGTCTTGGTTCGTAAGAATGGTCTTGTAGGACCTGGGCGTGGGTTGATTCCATACGGATATCCACAAGGAGGGGCAGTCCCTGTCAACACAATGCATTTCATCGACGCGGTTTCTCTGGCCAATTTTGCAAAAAATCAACTCAAAATTGCTTTGGGACCAAATAGTTATTTGCAAATGGCAGAAACAGGTATCGATCCAGCTTATATTCTTACTCAACCTGCTCGTTAACAGTTTATTCGTGGAAATTTGGACGAGACGGATTAAATTTAGTCTGAAGGTAGTAAAGTAGAGCAAACTAGTACAGCTTGATTAATTTAAAACTAATTAATTCAAATCTTTCCTGCTCGACAGTAGTAGTAGTTGATAGTAGTGTAGTTGTAGAATGTAATCGACGAATTTCTTAAAATAATCATATCAGAATTCAAGTGCATGTACATGTACATGTATTAGCTCTATCTTTTATCAAAACGTTATATGTAAACGGTATTCCAACAAATGTAATTCAATTGCTAAGAAATGAACAAGTTTGAATCAAATTCTTCTAAGTAGTAAACAATAGCTCCAAACTAAATTAGAAACATGAATAACCTTGATTTAGATTTAAGAGTCATGTTCATCAATCGTTCGTATTCAATAAAACTATTTCTTGATGCAATTATAAAATTTTACAACACGTGAAAATATTTTATTTTGATTTATTTAGCCAGAAACGCAAAACTTTCATAAAGAATATTTGATTAATCTGTTAAGGTTTCCAGAATAAAAAAATGCCAATCGAGAATAGAAATTTAAAATGTAAGAAATAAAAATCTTAGTCAAACTTTAATTGAAAGAGGAGCCAACTAACTCGCCACATCTTCGACCCATCCATCATCATTGGAAAGACAACGACGTTTTCTAGCCGTATTCATGTATGGACGCCAAGCCCATTCTACATCTGCAGCCTTGGCATTCTCAATCGTTCCCAATTTAATTTCATACACTAAAAACAATAAATTATAATTAGGGATCTTATTTTCAGAATACAATCTTTAAAACTTCAAAAACTCTTACATTTCAACTGAAATCGTGGTCCAAGTTCACTCAACTCAATGTCTCGTTTATTCTCTGATTTTTTGAACGTATGATGACGAACTGTGATGTAGTCGTCGTGATTAGCAAACGTCAAAACACGCTTACTGTCAATTTTTGGAACTGGGAACAAGTATTTGAGAATACTTTCAACCTGTAATACAATTTAAAAGAGAAAATCAATGCTAATTTTATTTTCACAATATGAAATTCGTTACAAATACGAATTGTTACTCACCCGTTGACCAAGTGGAGTTTTTAAATTATGAAAAATCAAATGTGGATGTTGCTGCGGTGCATTTCCCAAGTCAGGAATGTCATGTCTCATCACAGTTCCAGAAATTGTAAAATAAGCAGTGGGCCCATAGGGCAAATGACAAATCGTGAGACCATCTGGTTCTCCGCGATGTTCTTGAACCAAAATCAAATCCGTGACACCATTAGCTCTACAAGCATCCATCAGTTGATTCAATTCGTAGCTACCACGATTGATCCGTTGAGAATTTGGAATCAAAAGTCGCAATTCCTGTGCAATTATAAACAATAATGAAAATGAAACCTGTAATGTCGTCTTTCCTTCGTTCCCTTACCTTTGAAAACATTTTGAGTCGAGAGGATGGGTCTCTGGATGTTGACAAAACGACCTTTGGGTCTTCAACTCCGGCCCACCGATATTCATCATCTTGACTTGAGACTCCCGTGCCACCACTCTGTAGGAAGGTCAATTGAAATTGGGAGACACTTAAAACCAATCAAGCTAAATAATAATTTACTCAGAATTTTTTTTACTGACCTCAGCCCCGAGTGACGTAGCCAATTCTGGTGCCTTGTCGTCCCATCGAAGTGATTTCTGAAGAGATAATGCACTTTTCCTCAAGTCCGAGTCAATCGCCTTATTTTCTACAATTAAAATTAGTAATTAGTTGAATCAATACCAAAAAACCACAAAATATAGATAGTAGAAATTCCGAGATTTGATAAACTTGTGAAAAATTGATATGAATAGAAATCGTATGAGTACAAACATTGCCAATGATCACTACTGAGAATCTTAAAATTATGGTAAATTCTTAAACTTACCGTCTAATGCCTCCCGGAGTCGTTCTTTCTTTTCCTTGATGGATTTGACTCTTTCCTCAATCCCCTTCCTGTAGATAAATTCCCGACGTAAACGAGATTGTCTTCTCAACATAAAATCAACAAAATCTCATTATAATTTAGAAACACACACACAAGAATACAATTCGTTCAAATATTAATCGTTACCGATATATTTTTGCACTGTAACTGTAATTGTAAAAGTGTGTTTCGTTTAATGAAAGCTCAATTCAAGTATAAAAGCAATTGGTTGATAAATATAAAACGTATTAGTCCCTAATATTTCAATTCTTTTTCTACTTCGACTTCTACTTGGGAAGTCGAGCAAAGGGTTAATTTTGAAATTTTAGCTTACCATGATTTCTGTAGATCTTCCACTGAGGTCGGAGATTAGTCAAAAAAAAATTTAAAAAACAAGTTTGGAAAAGTAATTTTCTATATTTTCTAGAAAACTTCTTAGCAGAATTCCCAATTTCTGTACATGCAAAGTGTACCGCATGGATATTTAAATCTGCCGCTATGCGATAACCCAAGTTGCCCGACAGATTGAAAAATGCATAGGGCCAGATGCCCGACAAAGTAATGGATGGGGAAATTGAGAATCTAAATCCTATCCTACAGCTAAAAGTTCCATGCAATTAATTTTTGTCGAAAATATGAGACAGGTCAAGCTCAAGGCATCAGGTCACTGAATCACTTGAATTTCCTCTGCACTGCCTTTTGGGAAAACTCTAATTTCCTAGCGGATAAATTTGTCCAATTGATTGAAGACATCTAAAATACTCAATAGAGCTTTCTAAATTCTTACGATATTAAGTTTTGATTCATGTGCACAGTCATATTAATTTCTCAGTTTTTGCCTTAATGAATGATTAGAAGAAAAATAAACAATTTGACTCGTGATCACGAACTGAAATTTTGAAGCATGGATGAACTGCCCGATTTTTAGCACAGTCAATTAAATTATTTTCCAGCTGCCTTCATCACGTGATTCATTTCTACATTGTATACTATATCACTGAAAAAGTTGAAAAATTTACACTGTTACTACTCTAAGCTCTTGACTCAATTCTATTAGTAGTACATTTAATATTTTTGTTGTGACGAGCATCATTTTAATGTCCCATTTGTAAAACAATCGAGTCATCCCAAGAAATCAAGGCCATATAGTACGTATGAACGGTAGTTCGTGTTACTTGTCATATGATGATTCAGTTTTACATTCTCTATTTGCCTGGAACCATAATTTCAGGCCAAGCCAGTGAATCATGACCTTAAATCATCGCAGCTTTCTTAAAATACGTCGTTAATAACTAGAAAGTTTTTTCAACACGAAGCTTGATTCTGACCCCATACTCAGTGATTCTTTCTTGGCCATCGAATATTCGTGACTTTGAATCAAGCAAACCGATTTTTTTGACCTTTTGACTGAGATGTCTTTCCCTAGTCAAAGTCAAGAAAAAAACTCAACCGTAAAAATTTTCAAAAATGGAATTAAGAATCCCAAGTTCGATCCAAACGCATTGGACTACAAGCCTGTGGTGTACAGAAGTCGCTTCAACATGTCTTTGGGAAATATGCTAGGGTATTTGTGTGTTTCAAACTAATTTTTTTACCTAAAAGTATCAATAAAAATCGTTATGAATTTTCTTTCCATAGGGAATTTCCACCTGTTTTTTCACACGACTACATTTTGAATCAATTTACTGATTTTGCTGAAAAAGTGTTCAAACATCAGTTTGGAGATTCGCACCAGTAAGATTAATTCATTTAAGAAATGGTTAACATTATATTATTTCCGATATACAATTTATAGGTTCTGGCTGCACCATGGGATTGTCATCCCAGCGAATATCAAGTACAATGGACAGATTTTGAACAGGGTTCTGATCCTGGCATCTCAGAGATTTATAATAAACGTCCCTGAGAATCCACATCGATCTTTTGATGACAATGAGTTGGACGCCCTTCCCATCAAGACAATCGGAACTGAAAATTCTGCGACAACTAGTAACAAATAGTAACTTTTTGTTCATTTTGATTTGCAGTGCTAATTTTACAAACTTTTAGTTGTAGTTCCTCCAGGAGAGAGTTGCACTATCTGCAAGGAGGAGTTTGTTATTGGGGCCAAAGTTTTTAAGGCAAAATGTGGCCACGTATTCTACGAGGAATGTATAAAAACTTGGCTCAAGCTGGTACATGAAAATTTCATTGCATTGACCTTTATTTAAATCCCTGAGAATCCACATAGATCTTTTGATGACAATGAGTTGGACGTCCTTCCCATCAAGACAATCGGAACTGAAAATTCTGCAACAACTAGTAACAAATAGTAACTTTTTGTCCATTTTGACTTGCAGTGCTAATTTTACAAACTTTTAGTTGTAGTTCCTCCAGGAGAGAGTTGCACTATTTGCAAGGAAGAGTTTGTTATTGGGGCCAAAGTTTTTAAGGCAAAATGTGGCCACGTATTCTACGAGGAATGTATAAAAACTTGGCTCAAGCTGGTACATGAAAATTTCATTGCATTGGCCTTTATTTAAAAATGTTCTAAAGCTTACGTTAATTTATTTTTTGGTGAATTCAGGATGGATGTTGCCCCAATTGCAAACGTTTTGCTCGTGCAGAAGCGATTGATGGCGTGAGTGTTCGAATCCGAGCAGAAGGATCACAAGCTGGCGGAGTGATATTGGGGCCAAAGTTTTTAAGGCAAAATGTGGCCACGTATTCTACGAGGAATGTATAAAAACTTGGCTCAAGCTGGTACATGAAAATTTCATTGCATTGACCTTTATTTAAAAATGTTCTAAAGCTTACGGTAATTTATTTTTTGGTGAATTCAGGATGGGTGTTGCCCCAATTGCAAACGTTTTGCTCGTGCAGAAGCGGTTGATGGCGCGAGTGTTCGAATCCGAGCAGAAGGATCACAAGCTGGCGGAGTGCTGATACTCAAAGATGCAATCAAATCCCTCAATGATAATGACATCATTGAACTTGGATTCCAAGATTTTTTAAAATTTTCCGGTTCAGCTCAAGTTTTCCCAATAATTGAAACGGCAAATTTTTCTGTTTTGCCATTGATAGAGCACATGACCCGAGATCTATTCCAGCAGTTCAGGAAACGTTTTCCATTGATGCGTAGAAAAAGTGAATAATTTTTATTTAAAGGTAACGTAGACATTTGTTTATTTGAATGCTGAATGGTTGTTTTTAAATAAAATAAATTAAAACCCAAACTAATGCTGCAACTTATAATGTTGAGATTAGAGATCGAATAACACAAAGCAAAAGTTTTCATAATCTTGCAAACTGTCACAATATTCACTTTCAATGGTTGGCGGTAACAACAATAACTTGGTAAAATGAAATAATTCAAAAAATGGTAATCATCAATGGTAATTAATTGTAATTGTATTGACGTAAACTTTGACCCCAACAATCGGGCATGGAACTATAGGCTAAGTTAGGATTGTCGGTTAGAAAGAATTCATGGAATTCCATAGTAGTGGATGGATTCATACAAGTTGATTGGGCGTGGGCGTGGGCAGCACTCATACTAATTCCTGGAGCACAATTAAGTCCAACACTTCCACTACTACTACTACTACCCCCACTATTTCCCCAAAGTTGCGAAGGAATTCCACTACAATTGACCATTGCGTTTGGAATTGACCCATGGCCGTGACCGTGGCTATGGCTATGGTCAACACTCATCCCAGATTCTGTGTAATAATTTGAAGATGAAATATTTCCTCCATTGTTGTCTAGACCAAGATTTGTAGAATATGGAATGTATTTGTGTTCAATGGTTCCTACTGTAGATGGAGCTGCTGCTGCCGTTGTCCAAAAATCAGGTTGACAATAGCCAGGAGGTTCAAGGTGAAAAATATCTGAAGGTCTGAATCCTTCGGGGCTAGGATGAGAATGTGGTAAAATCATATTAGCTGGACTTGAGTAGTTTTCTCCTGAATTTGACCCAGCAGTCCCATATTGGGCATCGTAGTAATTTACTGTAGCTGACCAACCAGAATTACCGCCAGTAGTCGCGTCGCCAGTTCCCCAATGGGAATTTGATTCTGAATTGAGTTGAACGGAAGGGTGGGCCCAGGTCAAGGGGATGGAAGGGGCAGGGCAATTACAATAAGCATCTAAACGGCAAATTGAACAACGGTACTGCGCATGAGCAGATTGTGCATCACTCACGTGTCCGATTTGGTAATTTGTGCTATTCATTTTTCCGGTTCTTTTTTTCCTGGGATGAATAAGAGTATCTGAAGTTTTTCTTCTTTTTCTTAAAATTCGAGGCAATTGTTTCATCTGAAATAATGTTGAAAATGTTAACAAATATTTCTATTAAATATTATAGGTAGACATTACCCGATTTTCTTTTTTGGGCTGCCTGATGCTCTCTTCAGACTTTCGAAGTTTTCTAGCTAGGGAAATCTCTGAAATGCATTTCCTAGCTTCAACCGTTGCCTTTGCTTCTGGTTTTGGATGGTCATGCACTCCTTTAGCCTATCGAATAAAAGAATAATGCTCAAAATTTAATTTAGATATGAATTCTCCTATGTCTACCTGAAAGAAAATAGCTTGAGCGGTATGACGCCAAAAATGTGTGACAGGATAACCACAATGTCCGCGACAAGGAAGAATTTCCAAATGTCCACCGCATCTAGGATTAGGACAAGATTTTCCTTGCTGCTTCTTCCTCGCCTTGTCACAAATAGCTGGGCGAAGACGAAGTGTAGATCCAGAAGAAAGTTGACAACGGAGGGTGCAGACTAGGACGCCAAGGCAGGATTTTTTTAAAATGTGAACATTATGATTATTAGTATTTCTCATCGCCCATCCAGAAGTATGTCTTTTGGCTGGGTCACAATCCGGTGAATAAACAAACCGGCAATGACCATCTGCCCATTCTTCAAAAGAATCATGATGAGAAACATGTGGAATGCTAGCGTCGTTAATGTCCCAGTCTCCAGAACTGGGTTCAGTTGTAGGAGGACAATGTTTCATTTCAAATCTAAAAAAACGTCAAAATCCCATAACATGGTGAAAAAAAGATTGAGTTGACTGAAAATTTATATAAATTATTGGGAAATCAGTGTAGAATACCAGAACAAATAACAATGTAAAAGCATTTCACGATTTTTTGGGCAAATTAGAGCTCGAGTGAAAGTAGAATTTCTCCGAGAACTCGGGTAACATAGCATTTCCAGAATAATAATCCTGTGGAAGGGGATTCTAATCTTTTGGCTAAGGCTAAGGCAGTGGCAGTGGCACTGGGGTGATAAGTGGAATTAAGAGCTTATTTTCAGAATTGGTAATTAATCAACTGGACAATTAACACATACGCCAATTCCGTCCTTGTGAGTTAAATCAAGACCCTTGGCTTGAGATTTCCTTTTGCTTACAAAGGTAAAAGTTTCGCGATTGGATGGACAGACAGACAAAATGAGATAAAAGGTTTCAACGCGTTTGCACTTTTACTAAAAATGTTCATTTTCCTGCCAAGTTCAAGATTTTAAGTGCAAATTTTAGGATTTTTTGGTGGTTTTAACGTTAGTTGATATTTTTAATTAATTATGTATGGTCCGAGCGAAAATTAGTTTCATTTTACAACTTTTAGGTAAATTTAGCGGTCTAAATAAAATGATAGATATCAATGGAAGAATCTGACTTCCTACTCGTCGCAAATTTTAAGAAAAGAATGAGCAAAATGATCTTACGCCAGATTTGCCATGACTGAGCCCACGAATCTGATTTTCCAAGAATGCTTTCTCCAGGCATAACACAATATTTCAACAATCTATCCACAAAATACACTTTCTGATTAACTTGTTGTCTTTTAAATAATGGGCATCACGATTCACGATAAGCAGAATCACCAAAGTAGCCTTAATTTGAACTGCAAGGGTTATTTGTGGAGTTTCACCCATCCAAGCTTTCACTCAAGACGTAATTTTTATATATTTTGTGTACATTTTTGTCCTGAAACAATTTTGACCACAAGTAGTGTTGTTAGCTTGTAAAACTTCAAAAGTATTTGTCAAACTCGGATCGGAGAGTGAATGATGTGATTGAGTTGTGAATGAACTCTGAACTGAGCGTGTGGTAGGTGAAGAGGGTTAATTTGTCTCTCTCTTCTACTTTAATAAGGTCAGCCCATCTTCATTGTTCTTCTTGGCTCTGGCTCTAACCCTAAGTTTCATTGTCCATGAAATGGAATATATGCTCCAGTCTTATTCCAGTAAGCATTGAGTCCGAGCTATTGCATTAATGAATTGAAGAGAGGTCAGACAGGGCAAGTCCCGCCTTTACGACTCCCCGAATACCGGGAATCTAAAACAAGTTCCACCCTCAAGGAGGAACTTTGGATCTCGTACTGCCATTCACATCTCAACCCTTTGAGTCCTCGACTACACAGAATGAATTTTATTCTCATCTCATCTTTTCCACTCAGTTTTCCTGAGCTTTTCTGTCGTCGTCAAAAAAGGTCTGAGACTTACGTTAGACGTACACATTAAATTCGCGTCAAGTTTAGCATGTTCAGATTAAAATGCCAAAAAGTATTTTGACTTACATTAAAAACATATTCAAATTTTTCATTTTTTTCTTAAAACTTAATAAAATGCAGGCGATGTTTTGTTAAATTTCAATTTTTTCCTGAAGTATACATCAAGATGTACAAAAAAACTAACGCTAGACTTAATTAATGGGAAAATTGACCACCATATTAAAAATTTGACGCTCTGTTACCCAAAAAGTTGGTTGCAAGATAAAAAATGAATGGCAGAATGAGGTCGAGCTAGAAATGAGCTAGTTGTCGTCACATGGTTATCGCATTTGATCAAAAAGTGAAAGAAAGTGAGAACAAGGAACGAACGTCTTACACGTCGAGCGCTCGCGTATTTTTCTTTTTCCCGGTCAGGGCATTTTAGGTGATGATGTTTTATTTTTTCGGTGCATGAATTAATCGTTTCTTTATAAAATTTGACCTGAGGGAAAGCGTGTGAAGAGGATTTCCGCTTGACTACATGAGGATTACATTACATGATAATATTTTATTACAAGTACTTGTAGTAGTAGCCCAGGTAGGTAGCCGGCCTAGTTGTCATGTATTTGTTGGACCACACGGCTTGCGGGAAAGCAGAGTGTGAATGAGGTCTTAAAATAGCTTATTGGGCCCATGCATGCCATGCCATCCCAACTTATTTGATACATAAATTATTAAAATATAATAATCATCATAAGACCAAAGCTAAATAATTGCTCTTCTTCTTATTTTTACCCACTTGAATTCATTTATTTCATTCATAGCATTAGTTCTAGCATTGCATGTCCCTTAGATAGAGAGGTGAGTGAGTTGTTGTTAATTCTTGATGAAGGGTCTTAATGATACACCTTTCCCTTTGCCCATTTTTTATTATCAAAGGATATGCATTAAAAAATACCCTATGCATGAAATTAGATCTAAGAATCAAAAAGCCAAGCAGAAGGAACCTCCGAGTAAATTTTTAATCATAAACATAAACAACTTGTCAAAGGATTGATGTCATAATAATTTATTAAGAAAAAGAATCTTGCTCTGGACCAACCCAAATCTAAATGTTCGTTTTTTATATTCTTGATTTCGGATCAGAATCAGCAGCGCAGCCAAGAGATTTCTCAGTGGTCAGAGTAATTGGCGTAGCGTTTTACGAGCATCCAGTTCTTCTTTCAGTTTTTGACTGAGTAATTTGGTAACCACGAAATCAGGCCGTAGTAGTAGTGATAAATACGAACATGAAGTTGAGCATTGATTATGAGTTGTTATTTTACTCTGCACACTCTGACTCAATTACATTGGAGTGGAAATCGGAAGGGTTAATTGTTACTCTGCTGCTCCTATCCATTCTATTTGTAATGAATGATTCTTATAATTATTACTAAAAAATACCTTACATTGCATTTTTGCAAATTTCTTACATTTTTCATACTTAAAACATGTTAATTTTAGTATAATTTAGATGGTATGGCTTAAAATAAGTGAAATATACAAATTTCTGGTGTAAACTAAATGTAAGACGAATATAAAAATTTACGCGTGTCGGGCGGTAACCCAGAGGTCAATTGCTTTGCTTTGCTTTACTTTGGTTTGGTTTAATTTTCTTGCAAGTGGAGAGTGTTCTCGATTACTCATTTATTATTTTGTTGAAAATATTCAATATCAATCATGGGCTGAGGCTGAGGCTGTGGTTGTGGTTGGGATGATCCTCAGCGTGAGAGGTCTACATTATTTTAATTACAGGGACCACACCTCCAATCATCCCAAACATAACATCCCCATGTATCCCTTCCAGCACTCCTCCTGTGCAGTCTCCAATCCATCCAAATACAAAAAAATTATCAGCATCACCATCCCAGAATTTTTATTCTCAAACAGTTATTCAATCAAAAGAAAATTTTTTGGAGAGGGAACACTTCACTTCACCCTTGCCATGCCCTGACCTTCAGGGCTAATAATTAAAAAAAGAAAAGATCATAATTACGTACATTTTAATATTTAGTAGTTAACGGAGCAATTATTTTTGTATTCAATTATTCTGCTGGTTTATGTAAAAATAAAATAAATTTAAGATCTAATCCAAGAGAGGTTAATTTGAGAATGATAAAAATCCAACAACCTGTTTCCATCCCTTGTTTCTTCATGGACTCCAGTCGAGTGTACGTACGAGGGACATGGATCCTCTCACACGGAGAAGTGGAACAAGCTACCGTTCTCTCTTTCGTGTAAATTACATGGAAGATAATAAGAATTACCGTAAACACATTATTTTCAGGGAGGGCTTCATGCTGAGCTGGCTCTATCTCTTTTCTTTTCCTAACCCTTTAATAGAGTTATCAATCCTTCTCATTAAATCATTCCATAAAATATAAAAAAATGCTCTGGTGTGGTTGATGAAGATCAAAATAAAATACAATACAGAATTTCTCATGTTTTAATCGAGATTTCAAATAAAACTGGTTTTGAGATTTAGATTCTGGCCATGGCAAAATATTATTGTTTAAGAATTGAGTATAGAAAAGATGCAATTAAGTCTTTGAATCTCCATGGCAAGGCAATTAAAATAAAATAAATGGGTATTCCCCCTAAAGGACATTAATTTGAGTCGCACTCCAGGAACTCTGACAAGGATAATTCTTCTCAGGTGATAATTTCTTTGAATATTGCCTAGGTCAACTGGCCTAGCCCAAAAATTCAAATTTGTTCACTGCCCATCCGGTGAAAATAATTTTTACTTGTACATGAACATTTAATAAGGAAAGTAGAAATTGTGCTTATGTTGTCAACCCTTTAGTTACCAAACATTTATGCAAATGCGGGATCAGCTAGCTCCATCCGTGCGCGTTATTAATTATCGCAATTAATTTGTGACAGGTTGATAACACATTAGATTAGGGATTGATTTAGATGACTCGAAGGAATACAGTGCATATGCTTTATGCTTGTAAATGGAAGGAGCAACCTCAATTGTTTTATTTTTCTATACAAACAAAAATTATGGTGAAGATAAAAGGAAAACAAGCACTTTGTACCCCATGTCATCTCAGATATAGTCAATTATGGTTTAAACAATAAATCCAACACCAAATACTAGTAGGCTTGGCTAAGGCTAAGGCTAGACTACTGTATAACAAGTGGAAAATCCAAAATCCGTAATCGTGAGTTGAATATTTCAAATATTAATTTTGTAGTTCACTAATGTTTTAATTTTATAGCGTTGCGTTAGTTTTGAGTATTCTAACAAATTCTTTTGAAAGCAATGGATAAGCTGGAGAGATTTTTGCCAAGCAATTATCAAAGATGTTTTTATGGGGAAGAAGAAAAGGATGAGTTTTTAATCTCTGACATGAATCTTTGGGGCTTACGTAGTGGGAATGACACTATCAGTGGAAACGGATTCAAACCTCTCATTTGTGGGATCAATGGGTCCTACAAAACTTGGAGGTCGACTACGACTGCCGTCGTCATAAGGAAACACACTACAACAGACCCAGGATTTTTTTATGCACAGTTTTCAATACGTTATATACCAAATTACATAAAAATAGCACCAATACGACACTACACGTATTAATTATCGGTATCTACGCATTTTTTCATAGGAAAAGTTCAAAAATGCTTTAATTAAAATTCTTCCAGTCTATCGGGTATATAAAATTGTCACTTTGAGTCCTTCCCTTGTATAAATGAGGAAGGAAGGAAGGAAAAGGATTGAGTCAAAAGATAAAAGGGACAGATGATCTCCCAATGCATACATGAACATGGATCTCCCAATTCCAGCAACAGCAGCCTAGTATTTTAAAAGAGAATTAGGAAGTAGTAGAACTTTCCCAAAGCCTACGCATTACATTACATTGAATGACATTGTGTTTGGATTTTGAAAGTTTGGAAAGGAAGGAAGGAGTTTGTAAAAGCTTGGAGTAGAGAACTTTGATTTTGTCATTTCCTTTTGGGTAAAAGAACAAGAGGAGAGCAATTACTCGATTTTCCACTCCAGAAGATCCATGTGAATTCACAAACTGCAAAGTGCATTGCATTCACAATTTGAGTTTCAGACGAAGGCAGACAGAGTCCCAATCGGGGAAACCGAAATTGGCCTTTCATACCTTAGCATGCCTTGGTCTAGCCTAACCCTTTCAACTCTCAAATTTTCTGAATACTGAAACCGACACACACGATGTCTGTGTCTGTGTTGACTCGCTCGTAATGAGATTTAAGGGAGGATAACAATTCTAAACTAAGGCTATAGCTAGCTATAGCTATGGATGTGAATTCACACATCAGTACTTCATTCCCTTTACAACCAAATGAACAATTTATTATTTGTTTGGTCTTTACAAACAAAATTAAATGCAAGTTGATAGACATAATCTCAAGTGCTATCTATCAATCTTTGACATGCTAATCTCTCTCATTACACGCGCAACGTAAATTTTAACTTACATAAAATGAATATTTTATTTTAATTTGTACTAATCGGACAGAGTGAGATGAATTTTTTACAGAGGTATTTAATCTACTTCTAACATGACACGTGACCATTCGTCTTCTACAGCTGGATCAAGACTACGTTGATTTCCACAATCCGTTGGATTAGGAGCTAAACTAGCCTCCCGATTCCCAAGCAAATGTTGAGCCGCAGTTGTCCATGCTTTTAGAATTTCTGTTCCTTCTCCATTTCTATCCATGACAGCTTGTTGAGAACGAGCTTTGATTGTATCAAGTTTTCTTTGTTCTTGTAAAATTAAATTATCCCTTGGAAATAGAGAATTTTCTCCGATAAAACCCACGACATGGATTTTTGTTCCAGATTTATAACAAAGTAATTTCCAAAAACATGAAGGGACCTGCACCCCATCTTCTGTGACCCCGTCGGCACTATTTGATTGGCAAAGTCCAGTCATCACGAATCCAGCCACAGTTCTACGATGAACTTTGTCTTCAACGGTAAACCAAGGATTTTGATTTGTGTAGGGTTCTTGAGGTGCAATGTTTGTACAGAAAAATGTATTACTGACAGCTTCTTCATGAAATCTGTATGGATTGACTGGGACCATGTGACCTCGGTCAAATGCCGTGTAGCCTGACTTGGCTTGTTGAGCTGCAGTCATTTTATAAGTTTTTGAGCAATTTGATTGAACAGTAGGGACGGGCAGTTGTGGACAATCCCATGGGCGAAAATTATCTACACGTGGAACACTCTGGATGTGATTCATAGAATCGTGATATGTTGTAGTAGAAATAGGGAGTCCACGATTAGAGTCGTATTGTGTGTAAATTAAATTGATTTGTCCCATTGGTGATTGAGATGGGATTGGAAAATAATAGCGACCACTTTGGGATGAACCACATGATGCATCATGGTCCGATTCTAAAATTTAAAGGTAGAAATTAGAATTAATACCTCAATTAATTAATTATGTAATTTTGCTAGACATACGGTTTTTAAATTGATTCTTATGAGAAGAGTGATAGGATGAGTCCAATACAAATCCTTGGGCTACTATATTGACCAAAAGAACAAAGGCCAAGATTTCTTTCGACGGAAAAACTATGCTGGTCATTTTAAAATGATGAGAAAAACTATGATGTGAAATAATTCCAAGAGCTAAAATATTCAACTGAAAACTGGAGAAATTTCTATCTTCAATTTATACAAATTTTACATTGCCTGCCCTATTGTATCATTAATTGAAACACAAAAAAAAACTATCAATATTGAAATTGATAAGTCAAGTTGCTTTGCGATTTGATTAAATTCACATGCCGCATGTTTCAAGTTGACTTGTATAATATTCATGGTCAAATGCAAATTCCACTGATGTACGGAATCGTATGATTAGTTTGTAGCCGTAGCCAATACTGATTATTAGTTTTTATCAAGTGTGCAATTAATTACCTCGATCCTACATGCACCTGAATGGTCAAATGCAAATTCCACTGATGTACGGAATCGTATGATTAGTTTGTAGCCGTAGCCAATACTGATTATTAGTTTTTATCAAGTGTGCAATTAATTACCTCGATCCTATATGCACCTGGACCTAGATAAATTATTGAATTGAAGTACTTTGGTTTTGAATTGATTTGGTTCTAGGGTAAAACTTACATGTTATATATGCATTGTTTTAGAAGGAAGAAATATGGTATGAGTTAGACCTTGGATTTTATATTTTTGTTTTTGAGCAAGGATTTTAGGTCCAAAAATTTTATGACATTTTATGACTGTTTTGTCTTTGCTACGATTGTTAAGAAATGGATCCCTTCATCCTATTTTCTAGAGATAAGAAATTTAATTCTGTCACTTTTAACACTTGGGTCATATGACTGTTTTGTCTTTGCTACGATTGTTAAGAAATGGATCCCTTCATCCTATTTTCTAGAGATAAGAAATTTAATTCTGTCACTTTTAACACTTGGGTTGCCATGCCGACAAAGGAAAGTGCAAAAGTTTACATGCATCTTCTGCCTTTTTCCTATTCTCTTAGCTAAAACCACGGAAGGACATGTGTAGAAAGTATAAACCGTTTCATGTGCCCTACGTCTACATCTAACATGTGCTGTAGTGTTAATTTTAAGACAACCGAAAAGGTCCTTGCCGCAATAAAATTTCTGGTCAACTCGGTTTAGCTAAAATCTTCCACATATCCGATACACGCCTCATTTCAACTTCTGAGCTTCTCGGGGTCAAAACTATCGTTTATAATCGTTTAATAAAGAGAAAATTATTTTTGGCAAAAAAACTGTAGCTGCTCATCATGTCACGTCGAATTATTCCAGTGACAAGGTAAGTCAACCAGAATTTAAGTCACGATCGCTTTTGCATTAGTATTTTTAATTTTTTAATTTAATTTTTCTCTTTAGGTCTAAAAAAAGGCGTCGAGTCGTATGGGATAAATCTCCTTGGATGAAAATGATGATTGCCTACGTGAAACGTTGTCGGGAGGAGAATTCTCACCTGGATTTGATCCCTTATCTCTTGAGCATCAAGTTTTGGGAGAATTTGCTAATTAGGGAAGGAATCCGCCCAAATGCTAAAAATTTACGAAGTTTTGCTCTTCGCTTATTTCGTCTTACAAATATATTTTCATCATCAGTTGGATATTTGTGCTGCAATGTGGATCCCTTGTAAGTGCAAATTGACATTGTTTTCCAACTGCTGCGACCAAGACGCAGAAAATGCAAAACAGGGTGTTCGTTATATTACACTTATCAGGAAGAATAAACTTTTAAAACACAAATATTTGTAACCCCGTTATGTTGAGAATTGATGTGTAATGAACGTCATATTTTTTTCGTAAGGTAAAGAGAAGGAGAATTCGATTCTCTGAAAAAAATCTGTACGTTAAATAATTTAGTATCACATTATTGGTTATATCAGATTTCTTGTGCTACTGCTCCTTGTTTTTTTTTATTATTTTGTTTCCAGTAAATTCAATAACTATTTACTAATGGGGAATTCATTTGGACAATAAAAATTCTTTTCGTTTGTAATTTTGGATTGTTTGCAGTTTTTGCTGATTTTATTTTAATTATGAAGGAAATTAAGCAAAAGTAATTTTAGTACCACTCTAGCAGCTCATGTCATCAAGCTAGAAAGTAAAACTGGTGTGATCCTGAAGACGTGGTGATATGTAGTATTGCTCGTGATGAAATTTGTACGATTACATTATTTAGTCAGTCATACAATAAATAACGTACAACATGAATTGACCCTTGCGCAAAAGAAACTGGTTGTTCATTTTGATATGATTCATCAACACCATGTCATAGTACACGAAAAAAAAACAATTTAATTAACGCCATCAATTCCTTCATTCTTATTCCTCAGTTTCTGACTTAACATCACAAGAGAAAGGGTCAAAAAATTAAAGTGTTTGTTGCGTATGTCCGTCCCAATTAAATCTTTGTAGTGTATTTACATTGTATTTACCAAACTTCAACCTTGCGACCAATTCTTTTTGAAAGTTTAAGGTGAAAAAATCTCTGTGATTGACCTGTTATACTATAAAATGAATGTTGTACGGGTCAAATCAGATCATTTGGATACTGATACTCCTCAAAGTCTATCTATACAAAATATTTATCAAAAAGTCAGTCAAAGTACAAATAATTTAACTCGTTAAACCAAAAAAATGAGGAATATTTGTGTATTTCTTCTTGCCGGCGTTGCCCTTTTTGCAGTATTATCAGAAGGTAAGATTTTCTAATCAAGTATTTGAAGTTCTAATTACTTATTTTCCTTTTAATTAATTTGTATAGTTGAGAGTAATCCAAATGATCACTGCGAGTGTCATTATCAATCCACTAAAAAAGGATGCAGGATTGCTAGGGGCTCATCCGTGGCTGGCTACAAATGCCAATGCAGAATCAGCTCATTTCTCGTATGGACACATTGTGTTGGGGCTCGTGTTCAGTGCAATACAGGGGAAAATTGTCCAGCCAATTGTATTTCACAAGAATGTTGCATTGCAAGCGGTGGTGATTGCAAAGGCTACTGATTTTTTTCACCAAGACTGTTCAGTATGAAAATCCCACCAAAGTATTTAAAAAATTAATTCTATTATATTTTTAGTGAAAATAATGGATGAAATAAATTCAAGACAAATTTTAGACAATATATAATTATCATTTATTTATGTAGTAGGTCACACTATGTACTAATTTGTTGAGGAGAGTCAAAATGGTACGAGTCGTTTAATTACGTATGATATCAAACAGGAGGACAATTTGAATTTGTGGCTACTGCTCACATCCTGAACTCTACAATAAACGTCACACATAGTAAATATGAACTCCCAAATGGTTTCAGATTTTGTTGGCTCTGAAGAACGAGTAGTAGCAGCAATCAGCTCAGCACACTCTCTCAATTAGCAGAATAACATTAATAATAATATTACACAAATTAAACAAGACAACCAAGGAAAAACTAAACAATCACACAAACGTCGTTCCACCCACACACAAATTGCGACTTGTTTCCATTCTTAAGGCCTGTCTAGGCCTTAAAGTCTATCAACATCATAGCTGTGATTCGATTTCCTTTTTCCCCCCAGTATAATTAAGTATTAATTAATCCATAACGGATTAATTCGTTAGCGTCATTGAGTTAAAAGATTGTGAAAAATCTTTTTTTGTATTTTTTATACACATTTTCAAATTACTTAGAGGATAGGACACGCAAGTGGATTAAAAATACATTTTATATCCATATGTCAAATTCTAAACGTACGTATAGACGAAGGGAAGCATTTAAATTCGTCAATTCTTGGCACAAATTGCGCCCAAGAGAAATTGCTTTGCCCTTGAGTCCAAATACTATTAATTCATACCAAATTGCAGGTTCAAAAACTTATTTCTGGTGTCAAATTGGGGGAAATTACATGAACTTGTCAATTCGGCTCTAAAAATAATTGATAATCTGCGCTATCACCAAAAGAAAAAAAGAAGTAAAGCTAACAAGTCTAAAAAAAAGTGAAAAGAAGGAAACTAACTAATTTTCTAATTATTTAAGCGTATAAGTCCAAAAACAAAGAAGCAAGAAACAATTTGGATGACATTTTGTGCGAATTTCCTCAGTTTCCAAAAAATTCATTAGGACGTAAGCTGACGACAATTTTACAATATAATTACGTACAAGAAATTTTTATTCATACTCCCATCCTTAATTTCGATTCAAGGAGAGCATGAATATAATACGTCAATTCCCTGTGGCTCCGGCTCCGTACATACGTAAAGTAGGCAAATTTACGTATCCACTTCAATTAATTACTAATTACTCCAACTAGACATCTAATCACATTGTATAATTACAAAGAAATGGCAAGGGAAAAATTCTACACACTAATTAATTAATGCCTGGTTAGGAGTTTAAGTTTAAGTTAATTTAAAACTTAGAATTAAGGCTCAAACCAAAGAAAAAGAATTAAACAAGACAAGAAATGAAATGGGATGAGGAGGGAACACCCTTAGCGTTGTTTTACAAAAAAACTTATGAGTTAGACAATAATTAATTGTTTTGTATGTTGGTTTGTTGAACTATTCACTAAATTTAATTTTTTACTACCTATATCATAATTTTTTTCTGAGATCTGTTACAATAGTTCTTTGTCTCTTCTGCTTTAAGCCACCCCCCAGAATTTAGTTAATGAAGACGCAGACAGTTAGACATTTGAATACAAACGAACAAATTAGGATCCACGGATTTTCTCGTATGTGTGGAATATTCTAATAGATTTACGCAAATTTAAATAGCTCTGGTTAGTTGGGGTCAAAATAAAAAGACCCAGGTCAAAAGTTCGGCCTAGGCCAAAGTGGCCCATGGTCACACCGTCACACAAATCTAACAGGACTCCATACAAAATTAATTTGAATTTTTATCCAATGCCTTCTTGCCTTGTATTATTTGTATAAGTTTTATCTGAAGGGGTTAGCGAGAGAAGAGAGGAAATCGGTGGATGAGTTTACGATTCCATTCCTTTACAGTTTGCCACAAAATAAGCTAATCCACCAAAAAACCTTTCGACTAATCAAAGTACTTTTTTTCGTCTAAGGATATGTAATGTAAATACAAGTAAATAGATCTAATGCCTTCTTCGTTTCTACTACAGTAAGAAAATTCACAAATATTTATAAAGAATTTTGGTAAGTGAACACTTAAATTGAAAAAAAATGGAGGCCGGAATATTCAAATACATAAAGAAAAATTCAAAAATTCTACACAATAAAAAAAAACACATTCTTAGCAAGTGTGGTCATTAGTCATTAAGCTTCAAACCAAATCCAAGTTTTTAACTTACAACATTTAGGCCATCCATTTAGACCGACAATGCTAGCTAATTGTTTATCCACTTTTAAATAAAAGTGATTTTGATTTTTGAATACAATTACGTTGCGAGTGACGAGACAAGATCACACACACTCCAAAACATTGTCATTAAATTACAACAGCAACAACCATCACCATCAGCATCCTTCCTTCCTTCTCAAATTATTGGCACATTTCGTTTTGTCTCTTNAATAATTTTGAGGGTGGACGGTGAATGAGCTTTTAAGGTAAATTCCATTTTCAACTACTCGTCGTCAATTCAAATTAATCTCAAAAGCTAACTATGTTTTCTATAGCTAAAACATCCGTTGAGGATGTAGCGGTACAAATTGAGTCCAAATTTTAGTTCTACGCTTAAATTAATTGGGTTTTTGTATTTGTTTCCCATATCAAGTCTACTTTCCTATGCATTTCTTCTCCCCAGTCAGCAGCTTAGCAGAATACTGAAATAATTCTGCCTTCATTCCATTCCATTAGAATTAGTAGTACGACAAGTTACAATAATCAAGCCTCGTCTAGTATCTAAATTACTTAGTCATATATATATATACGTGTATATATAATATTAAATTCAAAGTTTACAAAGAAAAAATCTCCGGCAAGTCAACTAAGGTTGAATTTCTTTTTGTAATATTTCTATAGTTAGTGATGTAATGATGATTCAGTCAAAGTCTGCGTTAGGCCGGCTTGCCTCAAGGTTCAGCAGCCTGGCTCAATTTAATTTTATCCCTTATTCCCACTGATGGGGGGACGGCGGTAACTCCGAAGGATGGGCAACTGTAGAGCTGTAAAAAAATAAAAAAATAAGTTATTTATGAATACATTGAACTCCTCAACATTTCCGGTACAACTTGAATATATTAAAAGTTTTTCAGCTTCCAATGCAAATCTCTGTGAGATAAGAACAAAAATTTCTCTCACACAAGCAGAGCAATTGCAATAAGTAAGTAAAATTCTCATTTGCCAGAACCTCGTGTACGTATAGCACCTTCCAATATTTTCGTCATGGACATGAACATGAACTCAACTGAACTGAGCTACACACTATAGTAGATACACTTCTGTAATAAAATTATTTGCAACAATAGGACCAACCAAGCACTCATTTTAAACAACTACAAACGAAAGAGGACCAATGCTAACGTACGTACTTCAAGATAATTGCAATTTGTATGCCAACCAGGTTCAATCCTAACAAGTTCAAACATCCTGAGTAAAAAAAAGAACAAAAAAAACTAAACTCACGTCATGTATGTAATTAGGTGACATTTTCGTCAAACAAATCAAATCATATGTTAGACCCAACCAAGCCCATCAATTTATAAAAATGTCAATAATTCCAAAACTTTCCCTTACGTACGAAACATATTATTATGTTATTTTGCCATCCTAGAACTGCTCTATTTATTTCTAACTTCTAAACAATATGATTGTCATTGTCATTGTCAATGTCGTTCGCTCCCACGTTTCTCTATCGTCATTCCTACGCAATCTTTCAGAACTATAAGAATCGATAAAATGTTTCGTCTTCTGCTATTATGGAAAATTCCACGTCAGTCAGTCAGTTTGTCTAAATCAAGATTAGCTCCTTAGGAGCAAATCTTCGTTCTGATTCTAAGGATCTCTTTTCTTTGAATCTTTCTACTATCACAAGCCATGGGAATATAATGATTAATCTTCGTCATTTGAATATTGATCTACTCCACTACCAAAATTATTGTCTGGCTGGCTGGCGTAAGTGCTAAACTACTAAAAGCCCGCTTCCCTCACACTTTACATAAATTATTATAAAAATTTGAATTCAAATGTGTTGAAGAAATTATGATGATGAGTTATTTAGTCAAATTACCTCGTAAAACTTTTGAAAGCTGCCGAGTGTGGATTGATACAAAGTGGAGTCCGATTGTTCTGAGCATGTTCGGACACTAAGCGATAGAGTTCGTCCTTGACTTGCATCAGGGACATCATTTTCTTTTCCCAACGATCATCAAAAGGAACCTCAGCACAAGGTTCCAAATCAGGAACATAGACACGGAGCCCAGTCGATGAAGTTCGACAACACCGACACATACAAGAATGAAATCGGAGTCTTCCTTCGTCAATGTATGGATGATTTAGAGCATCTTCTACAGTCACTCGTTTCGCCTGGAAAATCATAAAATGTAATTAGTATATGAGAAATAAAATATAGAATCGTGTCGAATTGCATAATCAATTTCCGCTTCCAATTGCAAATTGCAACATACGAACGTTTACCTCAACAAACAAAATCCTAATGATTTTGCCCTGAATTTTAAAGATTTTGACATGAGGAGCTGAACAACGTCAAAAATTGCAATAAATTGAGAGAGTTCGTGTAACTCAAAAAGGCCAAAGCAAGTAGATAATGGTTATTTTAATAAAGTGGTCGTGCAGCAGGAGCAGTCGTAACAATGAAGAAAAATTATACAGTACGAATGCGAGCAAAGATTAAGATTGTAAAGTCATTCCCTTGACTAATCTTGTTCCTCTCCTCTCCCAAGTGCGTGCTACGTAATAATGTACAAGTTTTTAAAGTTTCTTATTCTTTCTTGAGTGCAATGCAACTGCAAGTCAAGTCACTTGAATGATTCTGTCTGTCCTACTTTTAACCCCTTGAGCACCGGAGGACACACGTAACACTAAACAACATCTCAACAAATCCATTGCAATTTGAAATCTAGCAAAATGTATGAAATCAAAGCATTTACAGCTAAAATTACTTATTTGTAACAATTAAAAATTTTCCCCTAATCAAATATAAATAAACTACTAGCACTAGCACAACCCACATAGAAATGGAGGATGTTAAACAAAGTGCGTATTGAAATTAATTAAACCACAGATCCTGAAACCCCAATGACACCTGACTGACATGATTGTGGTGAAGAAATATTTCCAAAAACAAATTAAACCACAAAGTGCGCAAAAGGAATGTCAAGTTAATTAAAACTTGGTCAACCGGGTCAGGGACAAATTTAATTAATTTGACAAATCTAATTGAACGCCTTTGGCTTCCCATATAATCAATCGTGATAAATTTTAGTATTTCTCCTCTCATGGGACAACTGATGCAAAGATTGAAACATGATTCTTTTGAAGTGGGGATGAGATGTGTGATTGAAATTGAGGAAAAGGTTTAAGCTTACAGGATCAAAGACGAGCATTTGACAAAGAAGATGAACTGCTTCCGGTGA
>WJEZ01000248.1:0-34842 GCA_009869925.1 Thalassaphorura encarpata
CAAATTATGTTTAATTCATTAGTGCATTTAATCCTCGAGCAATATCTAAAATTTTGTCATTGACTTCAGGCGAAACTTGAAAACTTCAAAAAGTTTTGATATCACAAAGTAAACTCTTAGAAAAAATTCTCAGAATATACCGAAGGATTTGGATTTGGAAAGGACGATAGAGAAATATACGAGTGGAAATCCAATTTAACACAAATCCATTGATATATTTCATCATTTGTATTCGTCTTGGTGGAAAACTAGAAAAGAGGATTGTAAAGAATGACCTTCGGTATATCCGGTTTCATTCCTTTCATGTTGACGAGAACGTTTGTATTTGCCAATTGCCAGTATTAAGAAAAGGAAAGCGTAAAAGCACAACTTTCTTTATTCGTACCACCCACCTTCAGTAAGAAAAGTGGAAGGCTGAGAAAATCTTGAGAAATAAATTGAGGACTCAATTTCCTTTCATTTCAAGATTTTATTCCAATTCGTATAAATTGAATTGAATTCAGGATGTGGAGGCGGATGGATAAAGAAACATCGTCAAAAAGATCGACCTCATTTTTCTTTATAAAATTGGAATCTCGACCGACAATTGTCCAAGGCACGTCCTACTTTAAGAAGTTTTATTCTACAAGGAATATGTAAACTATAAAATGGCAGATGTAGGTTGTCAGGACCAAACTCTTAACAAGATCCATTCCATCCGGATGGATGTCCTACTTTACATGCAGGTTGAGTGAAATATTGCATCTCGTCCTTCAACAAGAAATCCTATACCAACCCTACTCAGAAATTCTGTTCCCTTTTCGGAATCTTCCCTTAAAAGTTACTTTACTTGGTATTTTTTCATTGTACTTTGTCATCATCATCATCGCAACATCATCATTTTGATGTGACCTGTCCTCGGGATGACATGCTCTAGTTTGGTGACCCACTTTACTTTCCACGGAAGTACCTGTGGCACTCCTCTGCTCCTCATAATGAGAACCAACGCAAAGTTCTGGACCAAAACTCAACGGTTCATTCCTAATTGGGTTGAGTGCTTCAAGGATATCGCCATTCACAATATATTCATTTCACCTCGTCACAGAGAACTGAACGAAGTGTGTGGTGAAAACAGGAAACCATGCATGAGCGAAGACTTTTTGTATTTTACCTTCAAAGGAGCAAATTTAATTAATGAGATCTCCATTCATGCATCCCTTACCTACCGAGGCTTCTCATCTGACCTCAATAATCTTCTTTGATGTGAAAGTGGAAATGAGAACCTCTTGTGCTAGTTTGTCACCACTACACTAACCAAGATCAGGTGAAAGATTCGCACTCAGCTGCCGAGATATTACTAGCGAAAGTAGAAGATAAACAATTCATTCTGAAAGCTTATAACTACATTGCCCAGTATTAATTGAAATTGGCCCACTTCACCCTTGTTTTGTTGTAGAATGGAGCTTAACTTCTAACCAGCAAATAGAGAGGAAATTGAATGGCCTTTAATAAGAGTTCAAACAAATTGAAGTGGATAACGCCAACCACAGAATTCAAGGAAGAGAAACACAAAACACAAGTTCACACTCATTCTGGAGCCAAGGGAGTTAGTTGCGCTTTCTCTGCTAATATTGGAAAGGCGTAACACAATTTATTACAATAGACTACATACAGGGAGATGAATAATTTTAGTAACATTGCATAACGTTTGAGGTTTCAGTTATCAATCTTTTTATTTCACCTCCCAAACCTAGATTATCCAGGCGAACTTACAAAAAGCAATCATTTTAACAAAGTAATCAAGTTAAAGAGCAGAACTGAGGCTGACGCCTCCAGGTAAATGCGAATGCACAATTACGCTCGTTAGTTTCAATAATCTGATATTATGTCTGCATCCGAATGTAATAAAATATACTATTTATGACGGCGGGCGGAGGTGGATCTAGCGCTAGCCTAGCCGTGGTTGTGCTAATATTGAGCCATTTCTTGTAATTGCTTTGCTTGCCTGCATAAAAATTAGATTTACAGACCAATCTCACAGCACAGCTGGAGAACAAGTCAGGCCAACCATGAAAATTCGAGTTGTTGGAGAAAGTGCTAACATCTGACTACAGATAATCCTTCGAGAATATTCGACATTTGTATTCACAAGCCAATGAAAACTTAGCGTAGCATAGACTTTGACTTCAGTTGCTCAAGCGAGAACAACAAAAATGTAAGCTACGAGGCGAATAAATAAAAATACAGTCAATTTGAATAATTCATGCGACCAACCGGATGTGCCTTGAAATAGTTCAAAGAATAATTATGAAAGGTCTACATGTCATGTCACGCATGTGTAAACCCAAATGCTCAATGGGGCGTCGAATAAAACTAGCTGAACAATGTTATAAATTATTCGATCAGAATGGGATGGATGTATTTGTATTATGTATCGCATCAGCTGCCTTTTTTATCAATGGGAACTCGACTTAGCACTCAGCCCGCATCTTTGTTCCACAAGAGGATATCCTATCGATTTTCCAGGAGTGTGCGACTTCTACTCCTGCCTGAGTTTTCGTCCTTTCTTTGAGAAATATAAATGAAAGTCCTTACTCAAAGCAAAGGCAAAAGCAGAAGTAGCAAGGTAAGGACTATTTGCAAAAAGAAACTCATTCAGCAAAATATAACGCAACGTGTCGTAGGATATTTTTTTCGAGTCTCAGCCCACGTAATGTTTGAGCTGTACTTTTGCTGATTACTTTGATGGATTGCTTAGTAAATATTTTTATTGTTTCAGCTGTACACATTTCTGAGATATAACCTGTTCGGATACGGATTAAATTTAGAACTCAAACGAGGCTTTTAGGAAAACCCATAGCAAAAGTCTAAAATTAATACTTCAAGCCCAGAGCCAGATCCCAAGTGAATGAAACGGATAAGAGGAATGATATAGGAAGAAAGTCCTATTCCTATCTTAACCCTTTCAACAACTGTGANTCCTATCTTAACCCTTTCAACAACTGTGAAGAGTAAGCTCCCAGAAAAGTAAACTTTCACCAATCCGCCCACACGGACTTTCACTTGTTCCTTTCTTAAGGGTGATGGGATGCTGGATCGTGTAATCTAATTTCCACGGCTTTGGATCTCTTCCTTTAACAAGAACCAACATTTTCAAGCACTTGTCAACTCGTATTTTCGTCACACCCGCTCAATATAGTTGTTCGCAGCAGTGTAAACTTAACCCAAAGCAGATAACATCTCTGAATATTGATAGAATTTTCAATGGCAAAGTTTCCAACAAGATGACAAAATAATATTATCGAATTGAATTGATATAATTTTATGAGAATGGTTAAAGCACCTATTATCGTAAACAATATTTGGGTTAAGAATTCTTCGAAAGAATTTTTGCAATCAAGCTTTAGCTTGGACTTATTGAAAATTCCAACGGAATATTTTTTGTGTGTTTTTTATTTCTATGTAGGAACGTAATATCCGAAGACCGACTATTTAAAAGAGCAAAAGGATTTCTTACATAGCTTTCTGCACTTTGTGGAGTTGAAACTTCATAGAATTGATGCAAGTAGCTTTTGACTCCAAAATATGACATTGGGCAAGGTTTCTCTGCTTCTACTTCTTGTGAAACAGTTTGACCTTCTTCTGCTGGAGAAGTGGCAGCTGAATCCAAAAGCCCAGTCTCAGGGACAGTTCGGAGTGTGGGTGTGCTCGGTTTCTCTGCAAATTTCAGAACACAGAATACGGTTATCCTGCTTGACCAATCTGCAAACCCAGATAAACGGATTTTGTTCTACTTACTTGTGAGAGTTGATGCTGCTCCTCCAGAGCTAGTTGTTCCGCCTTTGTTTTTTCCTGATTTCTTTCCAGCTTTTGGCTGTTGTGTCTGTTTGGGCTTGTCCGGCAAAGCTTTTGGCACGTCTTTCTTTTTACCCATCTTAATCCCTGTTGTCCAAACTAATTAATTCTTGAGTCCGGCTAGCGTCGACGCAACAACTTCTCTTCCTTCTCACGTTCTACCGATCTGGGCTAATTCCTTTGACGGTTAGACCCTTCAGTTGGTTGAACCCGGAACCACCTAACCTGCCTGAGTTGATTTGATTAAGAAAGTCGGGAATGGAAGCAATTAACTTTTACGCCTGCAAAGTGTCCGTGACGTTATTTCTTTGAGTTTGGGTCTGCTTTTCCTAATAAACTTCTTAGTCGTGTGGGAGGATATGAGATGTGTCTAAAAATTTGCGAATAATACGAGTGAGTATCAGTAGGGTTCTACTAGTCTGGTCTACGTACGTGGGTTTATGAATAGGGATGGCTAAGTGTAAGAAGCGAAAGCAAAGAGAAAACAGACTTTCGCCCACCCAGGTCAGGCAAGCAGGCTGCAGGAGAAAAGTTTCAACTGCTGTAGGACTACGTACGACCGAATCTGAGTTTCAAGATCCGACTGTACTAGGAATTGCTCATATACATCCTACTTGAGCAGAAATTTTAGCCTACCAAGTATATTCGTTGGCGAAAGGCGCAGATGCATGCCTGCTTGCTTGCCCTGGGCTTCCTGATAAAAGTTTGCTTTTACTTTTGCACTAGATTTGCCATCGGTCTTTGTCCATGGTATAGTACAAGTATTAATTTTCCTCGACTCGGTATGGACGGCTTCAAAGCAGTTGTGTTCGGGTAAGACCATTGCAAAAGCTTTGCTACTGTTTCGGGTAAGCTTAAAGCAATGTTTTGCTTTGCCAAGTTGTTATGACTTGACTTGAGCCGACGAATGGTAAGTGTTGTAATCAAAGTGACAGAGCAGGCTGATATTTGATTTCCGATTTTGTTTGCGTTTAGGTCTCCTATTTCCTTCATTTTCACTTGGGCAAACATTAGCATTGTCTTGTCTTCTCTACTGCATAAGCAAAGATTTGTTTATCTTTGAAAGGAAACTCTGGAGGCGTCAAACCAAGATTCCGAGGAAATTAAAGGCCAGAGGAAGTGAAGTTGAAGTAGATGACAGGAAATGACGATTCCTTATAATTTCGTAGCTGAGATTGGATTATTAGTTCCTCTTCCGTTGTTTTTCGGGGCAAATAGAATTTTACATGGAAATGTAACAACAGCCTATTATGAGCTATTTTATTTATCAAAAAGGTTCTTAAACCCATTTTTCTAGTAGTTTAAGGTACAAAATATTGGATCCTACATTAATGTAAAAAATAGAATTTTACATGGAAATGTAACAACAGCCTATTATGAGCTATTTTATTTATCAAAAAGGTTCTTAAACCCATTTTTCTAGTAGTTTAAGGTACAAAATATTGGATCCTAAATTAATGTAAAATTATTGCATTAAGACCAGTTAATTTCCTTGGCATTGGAGCAATACCCGTCCTCGTCGTGAACTTTTCCAAGTTAAAAGTCTCGACGGTGTCCAATGCTTCTCTTTGGAAGGAGTTAATACCCCCAAAAAGTGCGATGTACTTTCCTGAATATAAATTGGGAGTTTACTTGCCCTGTACTTGAGAATTATCGTAAACACATTAGACTTACCCATATTGATTTGACAATGTCCATGTCGTGGAGTTGTCAAATTTGTCAAAAATTTCCATCCCTCATGTGCATCGTATTTCAAAATACTTCTAAGACTCTGGCTTGAGTCAGTTCCCTTTACTTTTCCAGCCCCACCAATCAGGAATAGTTGTCGACCATAAGAGGCTAGAGTAGGATAACAAATTGCTCGAGGTAGGGAAGGAGCAGGAGAAAATCTGCCAAAAAATTTGGTATTTCATTTCTAACTTTTCATTTTACAACTTGAAGAATTGACGAACCTATTTTGTCTAACATTATAAACCACGACAGATTTTAAAAGTGGATAACTCTGATATTTACTCATTCCACCAGCTAACCAAATTAGTCCATCATGTTTGACCACACCCATACAGGTCCTAGGTCCATCCATGGGTTGGATGATTGTCCAGGTATTATAATCAGGCTCATAGCATTCGCAACTCTTCAAAGTACTGAGGAAATAAAAATATTATCGATAAAACGAAAACGCCATTTTTTTGTACGAAACTTACTCTCCATCCTCGCCAACACCACCGAATACAAAAATTCTTCCACTAGATGATGCATAACCGAAATTTCTCCGAGCTACGTTCATTGATCCTAGTTTCTTCCATTTACCAGTCTCTACATCTAAAGCCCATGTCGTGCCAACAGGAACTAACTTATCTGTTGTACTTCTATATCGTGGATCAGCTCCACCTTTAAATTTTAACTGATTCTTAAGGCATTTGTTAAAAATTGAGTATAATTTGCATAACTAAAATAATTTGATTACCAAACAAAATTATAACTCGGCCATTTCGCACAGCTCCCCCATGAATTCTAGGCTCTGGCATAGTCCCCACAAAATTCCATATGTTTCTGTTTACATGAAGCTGATAAACGTCAGCAGCCGTATTGTCTCGCCCAATGGGTTGAATTGGATCATGGCCACCAAATATTATGAACGCAGTTGAATCTTCTAGGGTTAGCTTTGCAGTTTGAGGGGCTGAAGCTATATAATGTTGCTGTAGTGTTAAGTGAGGGGCACTCTTCGGTCTAATTAGATTACAAAATTCATTTTTAATTTACTATACACGTTTACACTTTACACAGAAAGTATGCAAATTACGTACGCTTTCATTGGTGAATACTTTTGTCGATTGTGGATCCTAAGTCTATGAGATCTGAAGGCCCTTTGGATAATAATGGCAGCTATTTTAACATCTAATTAGATTACAAAATTCATTTTTAATTTACTATACACGTTTACACTTTACACAGAAAGTATGCAAATTACGTACGCTTTCATTGGTGAATACTTTTTTCGATTGTGGATCCTAAGTCTATGAGCTCTGAAGGCCCTTTGGATAATAATGGCAGCTATTTTAACCTGTCGAAACCAACGACGTGTTAGCCAAGCACGAACTTTTGTTTGAATCAAGATAGCTGCCCGTATTCGAAGGTCACGACGGGACGGTGGTGCACTTGTACCTTCTTCGTCAAACCTTAAAATAATACGAATGTCACAAAATAATTTTAAGTAGCAATGATGCACGATTTTCTCAAACTCACATCAATCTTAAACTTATATTTTTCGTCTGGGACATTTCTATAGCTCCTGCGTTCTCTGGAAATTTTAAAAAAGATCTATTAAAAATATAACAATTTCGAAAATATTAGTTAGTGGCTTTACATACCTTCTCACTGACTTTGATATTGGCTCGACATCATCCGTGTTTCTCCTGGTATTTGGTTCAGGATAATTTCGTGTTCGTGATAATTCCCTTGTGGACAGAAAGTCTTCGCTGTACCTTGAGGATTTTTCTATTTTATCTCGTCCACTGTGTTTCCGAGTCGAGTCTCTCCTGTATTCGTAATTCCTTTCATCTGGAAATGATATTGGGCCTGGAATTCTCTGTTTAAATTATGTTTATTATGAGTATCCACTTTTCACAAGCTGAATTATTTATATCCATTTACATTGATGTCAGGCTCCTCTCCAACATGGTATCTGGGTCTTGGAGCCTCGACTTTAGATATGTCAATCCATCGATTCAAATCTCCTTCTTTGTTTCTAAAGTTCTCTCGAAAAATGGCGTACCTTTGGAAATATTAATTATTAAATATATTTTGTACACAAGCGAATTAAGTACATGGTGAGATTACGAGAGTCCATCGTCCAGCATTTTCCTGACTTCCTTAAACGTGTAGATGTTTGCATAATCGGCCATATTAGCTAATCCTCCTGTATGACGCATTTGTGTTAGCTGAAGTGGAGAAAGCAATCCAAATCGGACAGTGCTCATAACCGGGACTGTATAACCTTTCCTTGCGTTCCAATCATAAAGTAACCAACGTGCTGCTGCGTCATGTACATCTAATTCACTGAAAGATGTGAAAAAGTATTAGCAATATTGGCCGAATGGTGCCGGCTGAACAAAATACCTTTTAATATTAATCGTATCCGATTTTAAAAGAGTTATTAAATCTTTGGCATCCATTTGAAGAAATTGCTGAGACTTGTACAGTTTGGGAAAGAGGGCCGATAATTTTGTAGATAAGAGACTGACTAAAGGTTGACAATTATTCTTTCGTGAAGCTTCTTCATATATTTTTAATACTGCTGGATCCTCCTGGTCTAACCTTTCCCGTACAAAATGCAGACAATCTTCTCGGAGATCTTTACAATATTTATTCATTAATTGGCCCAACACGTTTATTTCAATTTTAACTGAATAACTGACCTGGCATTTCTAAGTACACAGCTCCTGAAAACAGGCCAACAACGTTATCTTGTGTGACTCCGAGTTTCTTTTGGGATTCTCCAATGATCACCCAATCCATCAAATCTCTAAATTCTTTGGGGCTCATGATTCGCTGGAGAAATCGGGACTTACAATTGTATTCCAGTATCTTACATGCATAATTATTGAATTTTTATTACTTCTGGGATTTCGACTTCCATTATTTTCTCGATTGATCTTTTCTTTCTATCAAAGAACTTTGAATAACACTGCAGTGCAATGGCATGGCAAGCGAATTTGTGTCCGCCAACATTTATGATGGTATCAGGGTTACTGAATAAAATTATGAAATTAAATTGTTAAGTCCTTCAGGATCAGTTAATTTCTACATTTTGCTTTACATAGCTCTCTTAATTCTGTTATGTATTTTTTCAAAGAAGTTCTTCTGATCTCCACAATCATCATACTGGGCAGCATAAATCTCCTCGTGTCTATCGCTGAAAGAAACTGGTAGTGTTTGAGTTTGAACAGATGAAGATTTATTCCTTGCATTGTTTGCTCTGGCGATTGCATCAGAAAAGTCTGAGTCCTGAATATGGGCGTCCACTCCGTTTGACTGCCATTTATATTTGCCCTGGCCAGCTGTGGCAGGAATTTGTACCTCCCTATGAATGGTTAGATTTGTTGATAAAATCATAAAATAAAAATTCGATGCCAAGAAGAAGCCGTTTGTTTTTGATACCTCGGAGCACTCCTTGGTCTTTCATGATACTCATTATTCTCATCTAAAACGTCCAATGGTAGCGTGGGAACCGTTGGTGGTCTAGTTTCGCCCGTAACCTGTTTCCATGTTTTTGTTGAATCTTGGCTGATATTAACTAAGGTCTTCCTAGGATCAGAAATGAGGACTGCAACTTTATTACTCTCAAACGCCAGCTGTAAGCAAAGCAATTAGTTTAAATTTACTCAGAATTTATTTCTTATGCACAATCGCACACCTGATCTGGCTTAGCTTTAATATTTCCACTCTCTGTTTGTTTAAAAGGAAATGCATGAGGCTTTGTTTCGTCATCTGAATTTGCCAAACCGGCTTCGGTTCGTTTAGCTTTTAGTTTGTCCTTCAAACTCAGGTGGGTATTTTGCTCTAAATTGAAGCTAATGTAATCGCCTGGCTCATTTGAACTTTTACTCCTTTGAGGAATAAACGGAGGAATTTTCTTTATTGAGAGTTTCTCACTTCCAACCAAACGTGGCTTTGCTAATCCAATTTCATCGCTTCCTCTGTTAAGATTTATGCCTTGATTATGCTCAGCCATCTCGTCATCGATAGGTTTGCGACTAAAAATACGAATCAAGACATTTTTTATCTGCACTCATTTACACTACTTCTAAAATTCATGAATTTTTACTGTTTTTCTGTAATTGTGACTTGTGTCTTCAATGCTCTATCCTCCTCTAATCCCCGAGATAGTTTTCTTACTACTGACGTATTTTCACTAGAGCCTAGCTGCAATGGTTCAGGCTCATATACCCTTGTGTTTACCCTATAAGAATTTACCCCTTCTTCCGAACTCACTCGAGAGTCTCTGCAAAAAGTTTAATTGATAATTTCCATGACAATTTATGCAATAGGTCGAAATTACTCTGATTCACATTCCCCAGGTTCATACGCTTGGTTCCAGTCTTTGTGGATGCAAGGCCCTGGTATTCTGGGAGCACTTCTTGGTTCTGCTGGAGGAGGTTTAATCTCATATCTAACTTCGATGGACTTTGACCTTCTCCGAGACCTTAGTTTGCTTTCCCCTGAAACTTTCTGCAGAATATTTTGTTTTGAGGTTATCAAATTTCATAAAAGTAATGTAATTTTGAACTTACTGATTTTTCAGTGTACTCAAGGCTAATTTTTTGACGATTGTTCGACAAAATAGATTTTTTGTGATGCTTCTTTTCAGAGTGATGTTTCCTAGAACTTTTTGGTAAGTTCTTGGAAGTGTGGGCTGAACCAGCAGTCTTGTAGCCAGTAGAGCCAGAATCAAGAGAATCATAAGGAACAGCAGACCGAAACTCAGCATCACTTTTTTCCTTGTTTCGTTTCCGTCGTCGAGTTTTCCTTTGCCTGGATATGGACATGGAAAATTATATTATAAGAAGCATAGAATCAAATCTAGATTAAAGGCTGCTCATAATTACTCATGTGTTTCTGGTGAGGACACTTCAGATTCATTATCATGATCTGGAACCATTCGAGGCTGATCAGCATCTGGGGGAGTCACCCATCCATCAGCGTTGAAATTTGTAATAGAATCTGCTGTATGCATCGAAGCGCGGATTGACCCATCTTGGCTGCCGTGGAAAAAATACTTGTTTATGCTGAACTTCACATGCATTGTCAATACGATGAAATAATTTACTAACCGTGAATTCATTTCCCGTGTTTTGGAATTTCAGGTAATTGGGCAGTCTTGGATTAATTTCGGTTTTCCGCTCCTTAGTAAATGGAAGTCTACCTTTAATATATGCTATAGCGATATGAGAGTAGCTTATATAGCGATAGCCCAATAATTCATTAGGGTGTTAGCCATATAAATTTCTCATCATTCTGGGTCAAATGTTTGCATGCATTCAGACGCCAGTATTTTTTGTAAACAAAGTGTTTGGACGTTGTCGCTAACCCAATTAGAAAAGCGATAACTTTCATGACAGTGAATAACGATAGTTTTTAATGATTTCCATTGCTTTACAGTGTATCTGAAAATTTTCATTACAGCTATTACTAACTTAGAAAGGCAGAGGAACGATAATGTCGTGTTCCAGAATAATGTTTATTGCCATGACCAAATGGAACAAAGCAACGTACTGAAATTAAAATCATTAACATCATAAAACCAATTGAGCCCCGAAATAGGGTATGGTAATCTTAAGTTCATACCATGGAAATTAGAATCCCAGTGAGAAATACGTATGTAATCATAACGATTGAAATTAACATTTTCTTTTCGGATCGAAGACAGCCCTCTGGCCAAAGTTGGAATTCACCATCCTTAGAATGCGTGTGAATTGGAACACGGCATCCATGGCGTCCCGCCTTGCAAAGAGTTCAGTAGACATTATTAAGGAATATGGACAAAAAATTAATTTGATTTGGGACTATTTATTTACCGAACCCGAGCAGCAGCTTAGCGGAAAACCACCATGGTATAGATTACTGGAATTAGACTCCATCCAGTCCTTGTAATCCTTAACCCCGCAGCAGCCAAACTACGTTTCAAATATAAGTTTTCGTAAATTTTTGCATGCTGAGGTATTTCTATTACAATATTTACATATGTTTGAGATTTCAGAAGAGTAGCATTGTTTTTGCCATGAATATTGTCAAACATTTCACTCTCCAGTGCTGGCAAAAATTCATTGTCTAGACGAGCCAGATTAATGTCCCATCCAATGTGGCAAATGTGCATGATTACGAATGGTATGAGCAACAGGAACCACCTCTTGTAAATAATATTATCGTCATTCAGAATTTACAGAGGCAATCTTGTCATTGCAAATTATTTTTAATGTAATTACCACTTTCCTGACGGATCGTGGCCAATCCCTTTGTCGAGGGCAAATGAGGAACATGTTTCCTACTAAAGACCACCACATTAATGTTGCAAACATTAATAGCACATTACTCGTGCTCCTCCAAAAAAATATGCTCAAAATATGTTCTGTGAATATTGCAGGGAGGTGAAACAATCCATAAATAGCAATAGCGTTAAGAACTCCAATGAGAGCGAGCATGGAGAGAAAATACGCGTAGAGTCTATTTGTCATGGATTCTACCAAATAATGTTTCTCCACAGGGTCTGATACCTGAAATTTTAAAAACATCACAATAAATCCGATCGAAACGGAGAGATGGGCCTGGGATTTACCACATATGCACTTGCAGCATTTTCAAACATTTCCGTCCTAATAGAAAATTCTTTGGATTCAATACGAAAGTCATCGCTAAAGAGTGATCTGGATCTCTTATCATCCTGAGAAGTCGACTTCAGATTCGGAAGTCCTGTATTTTTGTCAATTTTCTCCTCCGCTTGGTTTTTCTTCTCTTTCTCATCCACAAGTGCTTTAATCCCAGGGCTCAATTTTTGTAACTCCTCTTGCCGTCTCGAAACAGACAAAAAGGCAGCAATTCTACGAAAGTTAGCTGGAAATATGGAATGGAATATTCAAGTCCATAAAAAATTAACTGGATCTTGATTTTACCTTTTGCCGTTGTCGTTGGAATCGTCTCCCTAGGAAATGCTGATGATGCACCTGCTTCTTCACTTCCTCCTGGACCTGAAGTGATTAATCCTGAACTTGAACCTGGAGCCAATAATCCTGAACCAGATCCTATGTTCTGCAATTTAAGAGGTCTTCACAATGTAATATAAAACAAGGTTTTCTAGACAAATAGCAAAACTGAAGTTTCATGCATTTACATGGATGGATGCCTTCGATGCCACAGGTGGAGTTTGCGTAACTGTTGGATTCGCTTTTGAAGTCCCTGCTTCAGGGAGCTTTACTTCCTTAGGAGCCTGATAAAATCCATTTATGGAAAAGTTGAGAACATTTAAGAATATGCGATTATCGTACTACGGTTCAGAATTTTCTAACTTACAAGTTTATCTGTGTCATCAGCCATTTTGCTGAAACTAATGGGTCTATGCCATTCAATTTAAAATAACTCGTATTGCCTTCCGAATTTCAAGCCGACACTTCTGGTATTTGGATTTAACTTAATTGGTTTAAAAATCCTTGTTTATGGAGTTAGGGAAGCTGAGTGTTTATGACGAAGTCACAGTAACTACTTGTGGAGACAGTTTCATTCACGAATAAAAATTTCAAAGTATTCATGGTAATAATTTTATTTCAAGATGCACTATTAGGTAACGCGTAATAATCAATATCTGTAAAGATAAACCAGTAGCATGAAGAGTAATTTATTTTTGAACAAGAAATAGCAAAGACACAAATCTGAAATGTTGCAATATTACATGGCAATGATCAAAGCTTCATAAGTATATTAGTAAGATTTAGACTTCGACTCTAATTCCAGATTGATAATTCATCTAGAGTCTCTGTTTGGGTTAGGGTTCAGGTGGGCTTCAAGTGTGGGCTTCAGGTTGAATGAAAATAATTTACAAGTCATTTTGGTTGTGCTTTAGAAAGTTAGACTTGAGAACGCTGCGAAATATTTAAATATTTTTTTATTTATTTAATTCTAGAGACTCTGCTTGGGTTCATGCTATTTAATCGGTACAGGATTGGATTTGGAGAGAAAAAGAAATGCTAAGAGGATGGAATTTATTTATTTTGGTACACATTTTGCTTCTCCAGGTGCGCTTTCATCATATGAACATTTTTCATTCTTTTTACATTTTTTGAATTCTTCTGGATAGAATCCATTTTCCCCTGCGAATGCTCCACATTTGAATCGATAATTGAATCGACATCCAAGTCCCTTTTTGCTCTTGAGGTTTTTCTTATCTGCCCCACAATACCATCCATCTTTTTCATTATCGCATGCGCATTCATCCACATCTGGGTCAGGAACAACACACGTTGCTTTACCTGGTGTTTGATTCCCACATTCTTCCTCAAACTTTTTGCATCTCTTGTTAAATTTTGCAAATTCTTCTCCTTTTGTGCAAGTGTAAATATTATCATCCCTGCATCCAGCACCTGCCTTGTTCACAAGGTACTTTGAGTTTTCTCCCCCACAGAAAGTCCCTTCTTGGTTATTGTCTTTGCACCCACAATCCTTCTCTCCCCTTGGTCCAGCCACGCAATGATCTTTCCCAGGTGCAGAGTCATTTGGATTGCATTCGTATCCCGTGTTGCATAAATTAATGTCTTGGGGATATACGTGGTCCTTTGTGCAATAAAATAAAAACCCTTTGCCAATGGGGCATTTCTTGTTTCCATCCTTTAGAAATTTTGATCCACCGCAGAACTGTCCATCCACTTTTCCATTGTTGCATTTGCAATCAAGTTGATTTATTTTCTCTCCTCCTTCAAATGTAAACGTGGCCCCAGATTCAACTCTTCCCCAATAAACACAAATCAACCACAACAGACCAATTAACAAAAACTTCATTCTACCAATTTAACTTCGAAGAATAATCGAGTCGACTAGTTGTTGAGTCAGATGGCAAAGTAGATTTGAAAAGAGTTGAAATTGGTTTGCCAAATCAACGTAGAATCAAATTCAGGGCAAGTCCAAATTCAATTGTCTTCTCAAAATTATAAAAATCACGTTCGTGCTAAAAATGTCTAGATTGGTTGACTAGAATAGACTGGATAAGTTGGAATTGTTGAGTGAGTCGAGTCGAGGGAAAACAAAGTGGGTTGAATTAATGAATATTTGATAGGGCTTTGTGCCCACAATTTCATTAAAATACTGAGAAGGAATTCCGAGATGCCGTTGGCCTTATTTTCATCACATCTCATTTATATTTTTATTAATTTTACAATCAGTTTTGATTAAAATTAAATCAGATTTAGAGGATAAGGGTTAAGTAGAAATTAACGTAAATATGAAATTATGAATATCACCCGATTTTCCATTTGCCTCTACGGAATGGATCATGGTTTCGGTGGCCCATAAAAACCTGTGTCTGTGACCTTCCTACCCCCTGCTGTGATCAGCCCTTATTTGCCTTCTTGAGTTGCTTTGTTATGTTTCTGATAATTTGGAATGTATTTGTCATACTTTCCATTCATGTAGTTTTTCTTCTCAATCTTCAAAAGCTACCTGTCGATGATCTTTCAACTCTGAAACTTCTTTTGCAAACTTGGAAAACATTGTGAGGATCTAGTTGGGGTAAAGTAAGAAATAAATGCATCATATGATTTTCATATAACTTTGTTATCTTTTAATTTTGATTACTTATCTGGAATAGCTGAAATCTTGTAGAATTGGAAAAACTTTTCTAGATTGGGAATAATTGGGACTAGATCTTATTTCGAAGTGATTTCAGTAAGTGAATAGCAGCCTCTTTTATAGCTGGGTAAAATCAACTACTACAGTACTGGCGGAAACTATGCGATAAAATGTATTTCTTAGATTAGACCGCTATTGTTAGTTCCCAAAGCTATTCGGGGAAAAGTGAATTCGGAGGGAAATCTAAATGAGTGCAGGAGTCTCCTAATTCCTAATGTTTCAGACAACGGATGAAGAAGAAAGCATTATTGAAACAATTCCGAAGTTCAATCAACTGTCGTAACGTTGAATCAAACTCAGTTGGAAATAATTTTCCTTCTAAAAATACACAAATCAAAAATATGAAAAGGCAAAACATGGAATGTCAACTTCCCCCATTTATTTCCTTAACCAGAATCTGCACTAAGAAAATTAGCTAGTATTAGCATTTTTAACATTCATAAACCACACGCGCGACCACAATTATCTGGTGACATCGACATGTACGTGCGTTAGATGGATTGAAAAATTGTTCAACTTATGAGTGGCCACAGCATGTAATTCTTTGTATCTAAGAATCGAGTCAAGAGAATTTGATCAAATTTTGCATGTACATTCTAAACAAGTCTTATGACAACAATCCAAAAAAACCTGCTTTTGGGCGTTCGCCCAAGCTGTTGGAAGAAATGAAGAAATGAGAGAAATATGAATGGCGAGAATTGTAAATTCGAAGTCTGGAGTTAACGTGAACATCAGTGAGAACTCTAGGAAGCAGTACTATTTTAGAGCATTGTCTGTGAAACTCGAATGTAATTCTGCTTCCAATATGTTAGTTGGATGATTGCCGTTTGAATAGTACTATAATGCAGACTAATCTATCGTGAAGCACAGTATGAAGTCTTTATTTTGCGAATAACCTTATCGAACCCCTTATGGTCAAAATCTGTCGATTGGCGTAGTTTTTGAAAATCGATTAAGAACTCTGGGAGGACTATATTAGTCCGATCACTGTCATTAGATTAGTAGTAAAATTAAAACAGATATGTCTTGAAGCGCAGGAACAAATTTGTCAATAGTTGGAATCATTTGCTTCCAATATATTAGTTCGATGACTGCCACTGGGATATTCGTGTTATCCCAACGAATCTATCGTGAAGCGTAAGGAAACTTTTACTAGCATTTTTATTTTGGTGATAACTTTCGAATGAAATAAAATTTTGAAAAAACTAAGACCTTATTGCACATCTGCAGAACGAGATCTGTCGATTGGCGTAGAGTTTTCAGAAATCGGTTGAGAACTCTAGGAGGAGATGCGGTTACAATCCGAAATTAAGCAGCACCATTTTGAACTATAGACTGTGAAACGCGATTGTTATTTTGCGTCCTTAGAAACATGGTCGCTTTGGTTATATTCAACTTACATGCGCTTCCATTCGATTTGGCTTATATATGTAGGAGCGAGATCCCCCGTACCTACCGGGTCATTCATAGTACACCGGGGGAGCCAAGCGCTGAAACGGTCAAATCTGAGGAGGACATTTGCGATTTGATCAACAATTGCGACCTTTTAGGGCGCGAACGGACATGACATAGCATTGCATGCTTTGCTCGCTATTAATCAATAGTATCAGTATTAAACACAAGTAATTAGTTAACAATAATTCTAAATATCTGCTAATTCCATGATGTGAGCAACATCAAAGCTTTAGTAAAGCACAAGGTTTTAGTAATATTATATCACATGTAGTAAGAACTTTAAAGTTGCAATTATCACATAACAACGAGTCAAAAGTTACACGAAAGCACCGTCGCATTGCGGAAATCATGCTGCGAACAGGTCCCATTTAGCCCATAGCTAAGAGTAAATATTTCAGACATCAAGATATCATTTAGAAAGAGACTTACCGTAGAAAGAGTTTAAACCACTCGAGAGATCGATAGCTCGAATTGGTCAAATTTAATGAATTTTTTACTGCTAATTTTCTACTAACTTCTGAGATTTACTATACTTTTGCCACTTGGTCAGAGATATTAAGAGATGCCTGAACTCTCCGGTTGGAAATAAGTCGTTGGCAAAATTCAATTATGCCTAATCCAGTTTCCTCGAAATACTTTGATTCAACAGACGAGTGGTCAGCTAAATATTGGTGATATCTCTCACACTTGGTCAATATGAGTTTAAAGAGATCTGGAGTAGGTGATACACAAATCATTTCATTATCTTGTTTAAAACTTGAGACAATATTATCAAATAATCTAATCATGGCTCCAGCAACATCATTATAACTCCTTTCCTGACAAGGTGGAACGACGTATTCAATTTTAATCTGTCTGCCCGCAGAAGACATTCCACATTCCCAAGGTCTACGCAATTCATTTTCAATTAGCATTTCATAGCTATTTATAAATTTTATCATTCCATCCATGTCGTTCAGTTCTACGAAACATTTGATTAAATAATCAGAAAGAACAGAACAATATTTTGCCCATCCTCCACCAATTTCGTATTCGAAAATTAAACCATCCCTGGCAATTTGTATCATCTCTTTTTTGTCATCGGGTTTACGATTAAACAGAGTGCTGGTCGCAATTTCATAAATTAAAATGGAAGTATCAAAGACATTGACCTCGGTCTCTAGAATATTTGGATTTGTGCTTCTATTTCTAAGAATGGCTGCGTGTTCTTTAGCAACCCTCACTATATCTTTGCATTTCTTTAGCTCCATGGCACATTTTAAAAAAGTACATGTGTACTCGGGGCAAGTCAATCTTTCCTTGATAGTACTTTGCTCTAATATACGTTTGGGAATTAATATCAAATTTCTCATTAGCGCAGAATCTAATTTCCAAGATCCAGTCACAGTTGTCAATACATTTAGCAAATTTTTGAACATGACGTTCAATTCAACATGTGGCGTCTGTAATCCGCCCATGACATGTCGACAAAAATGAGAAATGAGTGGAAGAATTTTGGAATCTTTTCCTAATTCTCGTAAACATAAAATCATATCTCTGAGTCTTTCATCCACACAAATTCCCCACATCATTTCATATGAATACTCATACAAAATTTTAGATATATAAAAAATTTCTTCTAAGTAATCTCCTCGCAAGTCTATCTGGAATGGTCATGTCGTTTGTAAATTCAAATAACAGAGAAGGTAAATCTGTAAAGTCCTCTGTAAAGGATAAACAAGTATTTGGCTTTTTTACGCATCCTTTTAATTGGGTACGGAGTATTTTAACTCTTTTAAGAATGAAATCAGGTTCAGCTCTCTGTGAAATTAATATTCTCAAATTAATCCCTCTCAATTCAATTGTACTCTGATTCGTTTCACCTAAAAGTACACGAAACTTCTGAAAAGTGGTGTCATTGAGAGCTCTTACGTCTGGTGTTACACTTAAACAACCTTCCTCAATGTCTTTACAGATATTCCGACAAACTAACACTCCACATGCTTTGTACTCTCTCACTAACTCATTGTATTTAATAGCCTTTTTCCAGATCATTTCCATTGGATCCCCATAAAGTTCATTTTGAAAGTCGAAGGTTTGATGCAAACTGCCACATACCCTCCTCCGATGTGAATTGTACATGTTACGAAGACAAATCCTAAGCAATGACCGCTCCTTGGGTTTACTTTTTTCACGAATTACACACATAAGGAGTGGACTATGAACTGTGATGAGGGTGTCAGACAAAGTGATCAAACTGTAAGCTTCCAAGGCCGGGATGACTTCATCCATTTCCCATTCGTCGTAGAAAATATCAGTACTCACAACATAAGCCTCAAAGCAAGCGAGAACGCTCATAAATTCCAGACAGGACGTTCCAAGTGCACCTTCCATTTCAAGAATTCCATTAGTCGTCCTATCCCAAAGAATTCTTGCTAGTGCTTTCAGTGTTGGGTCAAAATCCGTTCGATGGTTGCTTGGTCGTCTGGGAAGTTTTGATATCACGTCCACTGCTGAATCTTCCACGTTTAAGTTTCCTCCAGCTTTCCTGAACTCTGTTTCAGCGGCTTCAATCGCAGGTTTGAGACAAATAAATTCCAATCGAGGTACCAATCGAGGCGGCGGTTGTGGAACCAGGGCGGGCTCCGGTTGCGCGACCTGTAATGTTTCAGAAAACGTAATATTCAGCATTTTGAGGAATGTGCCAAGTAGCATCACGTGGCAAGATTGTCGGTTGATCCGAACATATCAAAACTATCAAATTAATGTTGACATATGAGAGTTTTGACATCTTACTTGTAAATTAGGGATGACTTGGAATTCATCCATATCTGTCGGTTATCTTCGTTGTAGTTCCGTAACTACAGCTTCAACGTTCCTCTGCTCTTACTCATTATGCCAAATATCTAGGAGAATAAATATGACAATTTATTAGAATTTATACAATAGTATAGAGAGTAGGTGGTCAAGATGAAAATGTCCACAACCCTGCACTTTAATCTTGCAATCTTATCAACAGTCAAAGTCAAGAAGTTTCTTGACTTAAATTGTAAAATAATGTTTGATTACCTACCTACGGATTCAGATAGGCAAAAAATTCTTCTCGAAGTTTGTACAAATACATTTTTGATTTGTAGACTTGCTCCATCCTTTAACTCGACTTTTCCAATTTCGAGTCGTGAAACAATTCGACGAGAATTTTCCCGCTTCTCATGAAGGTAGAACAATTTCCCACCTGAGCCTATGTAAAATCTCATTAACTCCAAGCTGTAATAATTTTTACAAACAATTTAAAAATATATAAATCGTAACATACCCTGGTCATTTATTCTGATGGATTGCGAATTTATTAGCACAAGTTTAATTCATAATCAAATTAACTCAAGGATTTCGACTTGGAATTTTAAAATATCTTCTGAATTGAATTGCAAAATTGCTCTTGTAGTAGTATTTTGTTTCCAAGTAGCATAAAGCGTAATGAAGACTTTGTTGCTGAAATCATGTCGTGACCTAAATCCTCGGCATAGTCCAGTCCAAATGAACCGAACCGAATCCAAATCCTCCGAATCTGCTGGACCGAATCAAAAATTCTTTGAGTTGCGGATGCCAGAGGTCGGGGAATTACGATACGTTGGTTTTGCGGAATCCCAAAAAACCCGGGTTCCTTCAGTTTGAATTCAATAACAATCAATGCAGGTGTGCAATAAAATTAAGCCCTAGGTTAAGACGAATTTAAATTAGTACAAATCATTTAGTGAACTCGAAAATTAGATTATTTTCCATCTACGTTGCTTGGTATTGTAATTTTTGTGCTGTGATGTGCTGTAACTGTCTATTTTGATGGAAATTTCTATTAAGAACATCTCAAGGTCAAGGTCGCCGCTGCGGTAGCCCGGTCCTCTGATCTTTGCCTCATTATCAGTGCGTGTTTATTATCACAAATGAACGTATTAACACTAAGTATAGATTGTGTGGTGTAAATGTATTTAAGGCAGACCTAACTTAACCTTCTTTTGGCCTCGGTTCGGACATTTTCCTTAATGCCTTCAACTTCTGAAACAAACAGAAAAGTTCACCTTGAAAATTCCAATCATAAACTTATCATGGGAGATCCAGTCCAGTATAAACGTGCGACCAAGAATATTTTAAGGTAAGATAAAAATTGTTGAGTGAACTATTTGGAGAAATTAAATCTCATAACAATCATGTATCTCGTCTGAAATCAAAATCTCAGAATTGTATACGCCACACGACAGAAGCAAAACAGAACATATTTATTCTCTCAAGTATAATTTTAACCCTTTAGAAATTATAAATGATCCTTATGCAGTCAAATTAGTTGGTTGATTAAAGCTCAATATTTTCCTATTTTTAATATATGCATGCAAAAACACAGTTTTTTTCATAATCTGCTAATTTTGATTTGACTTCGTTGAAGAATGTTCAATTCATTTCATCCGTCGTCATCTTCATGAATGCTTCAAGTTCCAGATATTAGATGGATGGAAATAGGCAGAAACTTTTGGGGGAATCGTAATATTCATTCTAATTTTGTCTGAAACGGAATTAACGTCAGTTCACCAACTCATTAATTTTAATGGACTGGAATTGACACATCAAAGTTGTGCCAAAACCAAACCCGCAAAAGGCAATGACAGTTGACCCGAACGTCGGGTCTGGTATGGTATTTGAAGCTGTACGGGCGAGCACTGGGACGAGGTGAGGTTGAGTTGAAACGGATTGACAATGCTGAATGCTGACAACTTCTCAAACTAAAGTCAATATCCTGCCAGACTCAATGCACTCAGTTTTCATTCTATTTTTAATGTACTCGATTTTGTCCTTCAAAGGGTTCACTGGCACGGCACTTGTGACTTTAGGTAAAGTTTTGCATTTCTACCTTAAAATGGAGCAAAAAACTATACAGCACGATTCCATTCCAACCATTAGTCTGAAATATAAAGTCCAGCCGCAATCATAAACTTTTGCAATTGAAAGAGACTTTTTTACTGCTCCGCTTTTGTTTAAGCTTTTGATGTGAGCGAAGGCCTGAGGAATCATTGGGATTCGTTGAACTTGTGTTCTCATCATCTCTCTTCTATGTAGTATTTTATTTTGATATATTAAACTCAGCCCGATTTGCAAAGAATTCAATGCTCCGGTTCAAAAAAACCTGCAAGGTTGACCAAGGGCTGATCCATGTAATTGACCTGAGAATCTATGAATTTATTTTGTACAGTTCCATGACTTGTTATCTCAGCTTTCCATAAGTTATGTTTTGAGAAATCTTATCATTTGACAGACCTAGGCCAACATTTACAATCATCCATTCGTTCGTCGCACCGCTTGGCACATCTCTATTAAAAATGGAATATCTATAATATATCTATAATATCTGGAATATGGCCGAGGCATAAAACTTGTCTAGTTGTAACAAACTGGATTGCACCGTTAAACGTTTGTAAGACTATACGACTCAGCTAGCTATTACTGTTAGCGTGAATAGAAATTATTGTATTCTAATGTTTTGCACATTGCACTATGCACTTTTGGTTGGCTACAGATGATCAAACAACCCTAAAAATGTTATTATTATATATTGTGCATCCAAATTTAACCCTAAGTCACCTTGTCGTCCAATGTACCACATTGAATTGAGGTTAAGATATTTTCTTTAGTGCAATTTTTGTCGCTCGTTATTTTCAACCGTTTTAAGCTCATGACCTGAATGAAACTGAGAGGACATGACAAGCAAAAGAAAATCAGTTCAAACTTCTACATGCTGAGGTGCTAAGAAAAACAGCACTCGTAAATGAGTCGACTCGTTTGTTTCTGTGTATTGAATCTGTTTACAAATTCTCACGACCCCACGCTAACTACAGTTAGAAATTCTCACACATTTTAACCTGCCCTAGAGCTAGAACAATTTCCCTTGAAGAAACAAATGCCTTCCTCTCATAAAATACAAAAAGTTTCACACTATTCCAATTTTTTGCAAATTAGTCTTCACAGTTTGTATTCGTACGTGGTAGATTACAATCATATCAGGTCTCTCATCTTGTGTTCACTCAGAGCAAAGTGTACTATAGGTCATTTTCCGAATCCATTAGTTTGAATTATTCTTCCCGTCATTAGGCGCCAGCGAGCAAATGTTTCACCGAAGCAGTCGTCAATTAATGAAAGTCGTTCATTCTTCTTTCTTTTTTTTCCTCTTTTAGTGTCAGTGGACTTAGAAATCCACTTACTACTTGCTCCAGTGTTCTACAAGAAAAGGACGACTACGACTAGCGATTTGGTGAGTGTGAGTGAGTTAAGCCGAGTTGACTTGGACGGAGACGGACATGTCACGACGAGTGCGATGAGGATTCAGGACTTTGAAAGTAGAGTGTGAGAAATTGTACTAGGCAGTTGGCGCTTGGCTAAATGTCAAGGGAAGGGAAAATAAGAATGTGTGTAATGAAATGAAGTTCGCTCCCCTGCTCTGACTGAGATAATCAAGTCATTGAATAATTGATGAGAATAATGGAAGGGAGGATGCTTAACTTGGTACTTGGCTTGCTACCTTGAATCTTGAGTGACATACATGAGACCAAGAAGAAAAACCAAAGTAAAAAAGTCATCGGTGATGAAACATGGTGCAGTGCAGTAAACAGACATTGGTTTGGTTTGGTAGTCAGGAGCTCTTACTGCGATTGACATGCATTTAGCTAACGTGCGAAAAACACTCCATATTCGGATCATCATTTCTCCGGTTTCGTTATCCCACATACGTGGTGCGACTTATCTCAACGCCAACGTAGACTGAAGTGTAGTGCCAGTGGCAGTGCGTGCGTGTCCCATCAACCTCAAGCTTAAGCCGTTCGGTTCTCTGTTAGCAAAAAAGTGTTGATGTTTGATTGATGTCATTTCTATTGATCTTCCGGTTTTTTCATACCATCGCATCGATTCAACTTTGACTTTCTTGCCAAGTTCAGCCTCCGGTGAATTTTGTGTTAAATATCTCCGGTGCAAGGAAAGCATAATTCAAATTTAATCCTGTGTGGGTTGAGTTTGGATTACGAAATCAAATAGGAAGGAAGATTGAACAGAGCTTTGTTTACACGTGCAAAAAGCAATGCGGACTTTGTGATATTGGGTTCGGAACCTGCGTCAGAAAAATCCAGAAATAACTTTATTTGGTGAATTGAAAAACGAACACTGGCCAAGGTCTACGAGTAATTTTGAAATACGCTACGTGCTTGATGATCGGTTGTTTGGACTGGTTTCTTGGTCTCTGAACGAACGTCTGTCAATCATAGGAATAAACAGGTTGGTTCTCAATTTATCCTATTGCTGGCTGAACCTGCATTTTTGTTAAAAAAGTGGCCAAATTGCACACTTTTCTTGCTAGTTTCAACCGGTAGACAAATATAGTGCGTATATAACAATACAATTTACATTTGGCATAGCCTAGCACATTTAAATTACACACCGTGACTAAAAAACTTAATTGCCTATATAATTTTATCTCAGACAAGGTCCACCTTTGATTTTTAAACGAAATCCACCAATCAATGTGGATAGTTGACTTGCTAGTTTCAACCGGTAGACAAATATAGTGCGTATATAACAATACAATTTACATTTGGCATAGCCTAGCACATTTAAATTACACACCGTGACTAAAAAACTTAATTGCCAATATAATTTTATGTCAGAGAAGGTCAACCTATGATTTTTAAACGAAATCCCCCAATAAATGTGGATAGTTGAGATTTGCAAAGGGGTGGTTTATTTTATAAAATTAATTACCACCATTGCACCAATCTTGCACAACCAAATTGGATCTGGGTGTTGACTATTTAGGGACGACCTCGCTGTTGCATGAGAAAAGGTCTGGGATATAGTCTGATTTTAGGAACCATCGCATAAACATTATTTTGTGTGATTTTAAAATAGAATGCAAGGTCATAATTTACACCAAATGGTTTTGGTCTGATTTGTTCTGAAACTACCTGATGGTTTTGGGCAATAATGAGATCCAACCTTAAACTTCAAAGAAAATGCAATAATAGCTCATACGGTCATATCCCTTGCCCTAGGGTACGGTACAGTACAGTTTACGGGACGTAGGTACTTTGGCCTTTGGCTCTTATTGCCTTAGAATTGAGTAACCTTGTTCGGACTTCGGGATGGGTGCGGACAGTCAGTCTAAAATAAGTTCCTCAGTTGTTGGTTCGACGACGATGGTTTAGTGACAGTTCGTAGAACTTGAGGCTGAAGGACTTACTCTTAAGGCCATGGTATGATATTGAAATTATTTTATTTTATGGTTTTGGGAATACATATATAGGTATTGGCAGGTAGTGTTAATAGTCTAATCGTAACAGTCTATTAACTTTGGACAATCCAATGGATTGGAAAAAAATACAAAATTGGCATTTCTAAGCGGAAATAGTAGTCGAAAGGCTAGGCCATACAATGAACACGGGTATGTATCATAGCGTGCAATTATTAAGTACTAATTTATTGCATCTTCGAACCTAGTTACGTGATGTTATTAAATAGGGCGGAAGTCTGAAATCTGAATATTTACGTAATTCTACAATTCCTGAGAGGAAAACATGTGTTAAATTAATTTGTGGCTAAATTGTATTCATGACATCATTATCATATGTTGCCACCGGGAACTGGTATTGTCCTTCCTCATGGCTTGTCTATGACTGCGTTAAAATGTGGACTGCTGCAGTTCGCAGTGTAGCAGATTGGAATTTCTAGCCTTTGAATACAAATGCGAACTGTGAGTATGTGAAAAGGGAAACTGGATTTCACTTGAAATTGCATGGATGCGTGACAACAAGATCTATTAGCTGAGCTGAGCTGAGCTGCACATTAGGAGAGATCATTTTGTGGTTTTCCTAGTGCTAGTTAATCCTTATGGCATGTCGCGTGTTTTTTGTCTTTAGTTTCCACAAAATGTCTCATTCAAGAGCGGATTTGCAGAATTTAGGGCCAACCATACTAATCCTGACATTGCGCTTACTTATGCAACTGACTGAGTATGTGAATTTTAGTTTTTTGCGTGGGTTTTGGATTTAGTTTTCCCTATTCTGTTGTTTTTCATTGCGTCATTTATTAACCACACAAAAGTGGTAGGATTAGAAGCGCAGGCAGTTTCATAGAGTTGCTCTGATCTAAGCGTGATGCAGATGTGGCGAAAACAAAAATATTTACAAAGTGCATTTTTACAGTGCAAGGTTTAACCATTATAAAATTCTCCTCAAAATTCCCATGGCTCTTGTATACGAAATTGTGATCAGTTCTTTACATTGCACATGCACGTGTTATGCGTACGTTTATCTATTTTGCATAGCAGTGCAATTAATAAGTACATAGTTCACCACTGACTGCTTACTAACTCAAATTTTTCTTTTTTGGTATGAGTCATATGCATTTCTGTTTGTTTTTCAACTGACAAGAATAAATTGAATGATAATGTATACTTAAGTAAAGTAAAACTGCTCAGATGCGCATTCGAAACCCCAAAATACATTTTGGCTGGTTGATTTCACTCTAAACTCACGTTCTCACCGAATGAACCAGAACCAGACGGATTGCCAACAACCCGATTCGAAGACAGAAATGTTTTCGTAAATTTTGGGGAATTCGGAATACATCGAGAATTCCGGATTTTATGATTTCAAGGTCACATCGACAAGCTACTAGAATCTTCAGTGCACATTTTTCTAAATTGTGACTACTTTTTCACGATCTTATACTGGAAATTTATACTTAGCTTCCGGCACATGCTCTGTTTTAGTGTTTGAACTTTGGATTAGTTTAGTAGGACCAGGAGGTACAAGTTTTTGGAGAATTGCACTCATGAACTGTGATCGTGATCCTGATAATCTCACAAGTGCATCTGATGTCCTACAGCTCAGTTCAGTTTTGCCATTCAGTAACAGAGTGCAGAAGTACTTATCTAAATTTAGATCTTAATATTACTCCTTAGCTAGGTCCTCCGCGTCCGTCGTGGTCTGGCGGGTTTTACTTTCCTTAGTTTAAGTACTTGTCTTTGTTAAACTCAAACTCGCAGTCACAGAGCAGAACACGCCTTGCCTGCCTGGCCTGGGATTTGTTTCTTCAAAAACTTGGCAAAACCTTTTCTTTTGCACTTTTAGTAGTGATGAATGAAAATTAACAATTTTGCACGCATTTTACAGGAGGTCTCCTCGTGCGTGGTCTGGCATAAACAGCAAACATTGCCAAGAAATTTGTCCTTTCATTCATTCCCTGATTTCTCGGAGCGAAGGTTGGAATAAATTATATACTACAATTTTAAACGAAGCCAATGCAATCCAGGGAAATCAGGATGAAGACATAATCCTATCATGTGAATAACATGTGGGGCAGGGGCAAAGCTTAACAAAGGGTGTGTAAGGCAAACCCCAATGTGCTAAAGGTTAATAAAGGTATCTGATAGGATAGAATGGGTAAACTTATCAGAAACAAGTGTGAATAATACGCTCTAATGCAATAAAGTGAGAATCAGAATCTCCCTCAAAGTCTTGGTTCTGTTGCAGTTGAGTTGAGGACGGCAGAGTAAAATAACTGTTCTGCTCACCATTCACTACTAAGGCTTACATAAATTGTTCTTCATTCTTCTGCCTGTATGGAATTACTTACTACCCATTCAATCGAATCGTGTTTTCTTGGTTTGAGTTTGGTTTAGTTGTAATTTGTTTGCTGAGCGAGCAGATAGTGCAATAGTGCAGCTTTGTTTGTGTGTCGGTGGAATTGCGAGAGAATCATCTCCTCTCTTAATGACTTTTGGAAACTTTGAATTGTTACTATCTCGTTTGGATTTTCTATGATTATTACCCATACTTCAAGTTCCTCCATTTTCGCTTCTTCGCTTCTGCTGGGAATAGCGACCTAGATAGGATTGAGTTGCAAAAGCGATTGCAAAGTTTCAAGGCCTTCTTTATAAAAGGTAAGGATGAATAAATCCTTAAATATCCGAGTAGCTAAGTTTGATATTGTGTTTGATCCATTTTAGCAAATCATTTTATATTGCTAAATTGCCTGAAATTAATTTGGAATTGAAGTTAAATAAAATTTTTGGTAATTACTGGAAATATTCCAAAATAATTTGTCAACATGTTTTGGTTTTGGTTTTCAACCTTGGAAGAACCGTTAGGATTCCCTTAACTTATAGTTAATTTGTTTACATTTTACGCCTGCTTGTCCCCTTGCACAATTTGTACATTAACCTTTACGTAATTTGAACTTAAAAGTCCTTGAGAAGAAGTCTTGACTTTGTGGTAGGATTTTGTAATCGCAATGTTTGTGTCACAATTTAATGTGCACCTTTTGCGATTCACCTTTGATGACGTGTGTTAGGCATAGGCACATGATAGAACAATGCAGATCATAACAACAAAGAATTTGAACCAGAATGGAATTGTTTGCCTTTGCCTTTGAGGTGCTATTGCTAAATTTTGGGTTGTCCTGTCCTGATTCGAGTGAAAGTTGTTTGAAAATCAGAGCCTGACTCATTTGGTCTCTTATAGCCTACACACATTGCCTAGAACAATTAAAGCTGAATGCAGATGCTTGCAAAGGTCAATGCATTAGCATAGCAAACGTGGACAAGGAGCGCCTACGGTTAACCTAATAATATGAATTAAGATCCTGCAAATTTAAATTATATCGAGGTAAGACGGTTGTGTCCTCTAAAGTAGTCGGGAACCAGATTGCAATTGCTTGGTTCAGGTCAAAAACGAGACCGTGAAATCACGGCATTGGTTTATAAAATGGATCCAAATCGGAGCAAGGCGAGGGTGGTTGAATATGTGTAGGTGTTACGTAAATCTCATGAATGGGTTTGCAGGAGTGGAAGATTTGGTTTAGGCAAAGGCAAGACATAGGGCAGAGAGATTTTGGCCAATTCCAATGAATCATCTTGTAAATGGATAAGATGAAAGGATTACGAGGGAAAACTCAATGCATTTTATCTTTCTTCAAATGACAGGGCTAGTGTCACTGGCAGCTACCATCTCGCACTCTTCTTTCTTCGCTTGCATAATTTTTGCATGAACAAAGAATAAAGTTCTCTCAAGCCAAAGGAACCTTTGGATGGAATGGTGGGTAATTTATAATAGACTCCCTTCCCGGGAGGATTCAACTCCCAAATTTGTGCTGAAAGCTTTGTCGGGAACCATGTGCTATACAGAATGAACATGAGATCGTAGTCGTAGTGGTTTTCATTTTTCAAAAGAATATGGGATTTTTCACTTCGTCTAAGGAAAATGACTTTGGCTTATGCCTGGCTCATAAACGTTATGGTGGTTAGCATGAGAAGCCTTAGCCTGCCATTCTATATCGTAGTAATCGAAGTATCTTGGGTTCTCAATGATATTTCCCCATTTAGAATTTCTTATTTTTGTTATTTTTGAGGGTCCGGTTTGTTGCATTGTTTATGGTGTGTAAAATTAAGCGCCTGGCAAAAGTTTATAAATCACGCAGTAGGGAAGATGTAGTAGGCTCATTTCACTCTTGAGTAGTTTCTTTTGTTTATTTGACTTAACTTTCCATCTCGTTTGACACTAATTATTTCCATGTGTTGTTATTTCTTCATTCTTCAATGTTATCGCTTCACTCTGATATATAAATAAAAGAAGAGGGAAGAGGAATAATGAAATTTTTTCGAGGGACTGTCACACTGCCATGTGTGTCACAGCAGCAAGGAAGGAAAACAAAGGAAAATTCAGTTTCTAATTAAGCTTTGAATTCTCTGGAAGGATAAGAAAGTTGCCATTTAATTGTATGCCCTTCGTGCATTTTCCTTCCTTCCATTGTTTTTCCATTCTAATTAAATTAAATTAAACTTGACCAACAAGAAAATTAGGGGAAATGATGGAAATTGAATGGATAGTTGATTTTGGCAACGTGTAGCTCGTAGTCGGCACTTTGTATTTCATATCCAATTTCTCTCATTTTTAAATGTGTTAATCTAAAGTTGTTAAGATTTAATGGATGGTTGCTTGCATGTGTGTGGGTGTGGGAACATAGAACTGTTGACCAGACAGACTGAACACTTTAAATGATTTGTTTTGCTCCAGTGGTGAAGGCTAAGGTCTTTGTAAGTTGAACGGGCAAGTAGCAATATTGAAAGGGACAAATTTGCATAACAAACGTCAAGCCTGGTTAGAAAACGAAGTAAATTGCAAAGAAAAACATGTTTTCAAGAAAAGTTATTTTAAATTGGTAATTTCTCTAACGGAAAGGAAGACTGCAATAATATTTTTATTTGCTTTAGCTAGCAAAACCTCTGTATAAATTGAGGTGGGTGATCCAATAATGTTTTCAGACAGATGGTTAATTTTCCAGAACCCACTATCCTCCAGAATGATCATATGGTGACTATAAATATTAGATTGGATTTTGCGTGTGAAACTTATGTCGAGTAGATTTACAAATCTGTAATTTAACTAGGGCAGTGGAGCGTGTTAAGCAAATAAAAATATCCGTATAAATGTAATATCAGCACGCAAGATCAATAAATATAATTTTTAATCTGGAACGTGTAAGGAGGCACCAGAATTCTGTGGGTGTGGAGTTTGAAGCCAGGCTATGTAAATATGTTATAAAACACCAGTTTGCGGATTTCGACATCATTTTCTGGTACAATTGAGCTCAACAATTAATCGTATACTCAGGGTTGAAATAACAATTTGCTTTTTATTAAAAATTCACGACTCAAGTTTTACAGTACTTTATTCTGAAGGAAAATTTACATTTATTTTTGCAATCTTCCATTCTTCGTCTCACTGCTATTCTAAACGAGCCGAATTTTTCTCATTGTGAAATTTGCTTAAACGGAACGCAAATTATTTGGCCAAATGCCAGTGCATTAGGTTAGCACGTGCTTAATCGTATGCATTACTTGTGCTTAATGCCCTCAGCCGCAGTAGGCAGGCAACGCTGCATAATTTTGTATCTCGATTAATGGAGCACAAATTTGGTGCTTAGAGATTCTTGAATGAGTTCAAGGTTAATATTTCCTGGTTAGAAAATGGTCATATTATTTTTAAGGAGTTTGTTCTTCTAGCACAAGCAGCGCTGACGGGTTGCGTAATTTCTTGGGTTAAAAACCTTATAAGTAATGTAATTACTAAATGATTACACGCTAGAAGGTCAAATTGAACATTTCTGAGGTTAGATTAGCTTAATATTTTTGTTGATTTATAGCTCAACTCACCCTAATGTTTGTTCTTATTGAATATATTAATATTATGAGTATATTGATCTGAGAAAGCAACACACGGGTTTATTAATTACTAATTTCAGCACTTGGTTTCTTTTTTCATCTAATTTAATGTTACGTTGAGTAGGACTAAAATAGTATGTTAAAAATTTACACTTCGTGGCAATAATAGTCTGTGAATAATGGGACGAGCGTAGGTGGTGAGCTTGACGTTCAAGTTTAGTTGCTAGTTCGAAATGAATTTTTTTTCCGGAATTATTAGAAAATCCATTTCAGTTCGTAAGGATTTAATATCCGAAGAGTTGGATGGAGACCTCTGCGCTTCTACGCTTGCATAAATCTCCGAGTAATGCGAAGACTGCCAAACATGTCGACTCATAACTTTGTACTAATATTTCCTCTAGGGGTAGACGTTTCTTCCATTTACTTCAAATTCAATTTTATTTTATGTTTTTCGATATGATTGAACTCCGATGCATATGTATAGAAATCCGGGTTCCGAAGGAACTACACTAATATTTCAAATTCCTGTATTATCCATCTTCCTCGTCGAATAGGAAGAAAAGCAGAAGGTTGGTAAAGAGAATGGGAATGGAATCGGGTTCGAATTGAGATTTGGAATTTGTGAGACTAGGAAGGGGTTTAAGACGAGACATTTGACTTGGAACGGGCTCCTTGGCTCTTGGCTTGGCTAGATGTCATTTCCGACTTCTCCAGTTGACTTCCTTAATTCAAATCGTATGAGACATTAGGCTCAAGGCTCAACTTTCTTCCTTACGTCCCAGGAGCAAGGAATAATTCAAAGTTGAAAGAAAATTACTGTAGCGGTGCAGCACGAGGGGGAAATCCTTCTTGTCCTTAGATAAGACGAATGCACCTTGCTTCTTTTTCTTTCAGGATTTTTGCATATTTCTAGAATTTTAGAATGCAAAGTAGAACTTCCACTCGGGTAGCTGCTAAGAGATATATGCAAATGCTCCAGGCAAGGCGTATTCTATTCGCAATAAAATCACAGCTCTTTGTTATTTGATCTCAGGCTAAGTATTAATATTGTATAGCAGTTCTCGTTACTTCGGATTACACCTCTTGTGTCAAATTGAATAGCGTTGTCCATAAAGTTGTACTCACTGTTTACATTATATGAACATTTTTACAAGACTACGAGTTTCCCTATATTCAGATTACTGCAGATTCGTCAAGTTTTGTTATATAATTTACACCTTAGAATTTATTTTATTGACTTTGATTCAAACATGCTAAAATTTCTTGACTCGATGAATCAGTATTGCGTCTCTTCTATTTTTGACATTTCTAAGGTACATGTACACCCAATCCATTTGTATTTCATTTGCAACGAATTCACATTCATCAATGACCTATTTTATTTATTTTTTATTTGTGAAACGGCACGTGCGGAACCCAGCGGATGGAGTATTCGTCGTATATTTTTGGCTAAATGAGAATTTATTACCTGTTGCTTTTGTTTTGCATAGCGTACCTGCCTTATACCGTCTGCTCGACAGACACTTGGATTGAATTTAAATTAGATTTGCGAAGGTTATTTGCGACGAATTTAGGTGTGGGCTGAATAAATGTACTGATTAGGGATAGTTATATCCTATATGATTGAAATGGCTTTGCTGAGTGCGAAATCTCAATGGCAAGTAAATTAATGGAAGATATATCTGTTCTAAAATGAATGAGAAAGAGCTTAAATGTATTATTACATTTCGATTTGCGAAGGTTATTTGCGACGAATTTAGGTGTGGGCTGAATAAATGTACTGATTAGGGATAGTTATATCCTATATGATTGAAATGGCTTTGCTGAGTGCAAAATCTCAATGGCAAGTAATTAATGGAAGATATATCTGTTCTTAAATGAATGAGAAAGAGCTTAAATTTTTTATTGCATTTCGGTATCTACTCTGGTTTTGCTAAACTGCTTGCTGCTGGACGCTAAATTTGGCTCATCAGTCTTCTCTTGATTTGAACTGACAATCACGTCTAGCAAGGCAGGTCAGTCAAGTCAGTTGGCAATACTTATACTTAGCTTCTTCTTTTCTTATGAAACTAGTTTAAACTAATTTGTATCAAGTTGATCATTGAATTCAACAGTCGTTGAATCTGGTGAAAACTAGTGCAATTCACTCGTGATGACAAATTCTAAATGTAGGCTGAGTGCACTGACGTGATACTTGGTTGTAATACAGGGAACGTAATGTAAACCTTATGTAAGACATTTTATCCTGGAGCCATACATTTTCCAGCTTAGTTGTCCTTCCCCGTAATAACTTTGAAGTTTCTGGAATGAGATGAGGTAAAGTTAAAGTTTCGAGACTGCTTGGGTTTGCCTTGCTCTGATCTGTCTTCCTTGCCTGAGGGATGACTCATTTCTGACGATGATAAATTATACTTGTGTGTGTATGTCTGTTCTAAAAGTGAATTTTAAACTAAACCTGAGAATCCATGCATCTTTATTTAGGCAAGGGAGGGTGTTTTAGACATATACTCAGTGCTGTCCTAGTTTTCTAACCATGACAGCTTTGGATTGAACTTTATGAAAAAGTTCTGTCTTTCCTCAAAAAGAACATTTTGCTTTGCAATTCGTCAGTAAGGTAAAAATAGTTTCAAGTTAGTTGAATTGAATTCTTGTTACATTTCTACATTTCATTTCTTGTGGTAAAGAAAATGTATTAAACATCTAAAAGTCTTTTGATCTAATAGAATCTAGAAATGTGACCATTGAATCGTTCACTAACCATAACAAATTCCAAAGTGAAAGCAAATAAAATTAATCGACAATTCTTGTTTGTTTAAGACATGTAGCATTTGATGTGGTTTGATCGAGTTGTGCTTCGATGAAATTGGGAGGGAAAGTTAGGAGCCCATTCCATGATGCCCAGTTGTGTTGATGTTGGCAAACAGCTCACAAGTCCAAGAGGAGTGAGTGCATAGTCCATTTAATTTATCTTGTGTTATTTCATGTCCTTTACTTGTCCTGCGACGCACTGGGCACACTATCGAGAGAAAAGTGAGATCCTTCATGCCTAGGCCTAGAAACTAGCTAGCGACGCTAATAATGAAATGGTTTCGTCTTGTTAACTTCACTCCTGTACGTACGTACGTGCGTTGTTGTTATTGTAGTTCATGATAAGTCTTATTTATTACACGTTGTTACGCCTCGTTGTGTAACACAATAGTTAGATAACGTCCACGCTTCAGTGCAGTTGACAATGTTTATTAGCCGTAAATTAAGAATCACCTCTGATGTGTGCATTGGAGAAAGCTGTTTACTGGGCTCGGCTGGATAAGTCAGTTAACTATTGCTATTCTTGTGCATAGGACGAAAAAGAAGTGAAAACTCAAAATTTAAACCAGCTCGACGAGATAAAATGTAGAAAGGTAATACTTGTGTGTATAAATGAGTGTAATTTCTGCGTAATTGCGGATTTGATGGGTTATACAAAAAATTCCATGTGCAGGTAATTTATACCGATTGTATTTGAATTGGTTCTGCTGAACTACCAGACTATTATGAGTTGTCCTAATATTCCTAATCAGTGTTGAATAATTTCTCTTCTTTTGGGATTGTATGTCCAATTTGTTAGCTCTATCTGTGTTTGACCTACATTTGATTGCTTAATTAAGTTTTTCATTACTACCTACCTTGCCTTACCTGTCATCCGTTGTATTCCTAAGTTCTCATTCCCCTCGAATGAACAATGCTGAACAGCAGCAGCACGAACATGTCCATTCCATACTCAACTTAGAGCCCGGCCATTTGAGCTCACACTATTAGCAGTTGTAGTATGATGTAGATGTAATTATACTTAAACCTACTCTCACTCTTTAATGGAATGAAATGAAATGCATTGTAAGAGAAATCCAAGGCCAAATCTCTTTGGCTTTGGCCAAGTAAGCTGAACGTGAGTG
>WJEZ01000249.1:0-34840 GCA_009869925.1 Thalassaphorura encarpata
TTTTTTCTTGAACTGAAGCCGAACTCAACTTTTTTTTTCTTCAACCTTTTTGAGCTTGTCCGTGCAAAGTGCAAATTGATCCTCTTCTGGTACGTACGTGTGTATAATTTCACTCACTCACTCGGTTTGGAAATAAATCAGTGGATCATGAGATGATAGTCTTTGGGAAGATGGGGAGACAAGAAGAAGACGTGTTAGTGAACAGACTCTGGAGACAACTACCCGGGTTTCACCGTCCGTCCGTTCGCCGACTGAGTACTTACTCCACGTGGCCAAGCCTGATTTAGAACTGCACTGCACAAGAAAAAGACGGGAGGAAAGATCTTCAGACTAACCGACCGACCAACCGTCTTCATTTACTTTCAACTCAAATGTCTTGCAAAACCACCAAAAGTCGGGTAACCCACTCACACCTCCGATCCGAATCCATTTGATGATGACCTCATCCAACTCTCTCGCTTTTATTTGGACCATTTTGATGACAAACTTGTTAATTATTTTGTCAATATTCCATGCAATGCAAATACCACAGGATTCATACCCGGATCGGACTCTGCATAAAGAGATTAAAAGAAGAACCGGCAAATTTCCGGTTTCTGTGTATACCCGCCCTTGTGTCCCGACTCTACTCTACATTCTGCTTGGCTACTTTGCTCTAAAATATTAAAATTTATTCACACTCCAAAGTTTTGTGAGCACGAAGCCCATAATGAGTCTCTCAAGAATAGTGAGCCACTTTGCTCTAAAATATTAAAATTTATTCACACTCCAAAGTTTTGTGAGCACGAAGCCCATAATGAGTCTCTCAAGAATAGTGAATACAATAAACTAATTAATATTGCCCTCAGCACGCTGACCTGGATAGAATTAGAATTGCACTGCACGAAAGTTTTAGTTTTTACTTTTATACAGATCCGTGAACCCTGAGTTGAGTAGTGATAGTGATAGGAAGGGTTGTAAAAATAGAGCTCACATTGCATTGCATCTTCATTGCCATTGTGAATAACCACAACCACATTTACATTTACTATTCTCTGGAATCCGGGCTTTCTACATAAGTAAGTCTAATGTGTCTGGTTCTGGTCTGGTCTGGGATCTCCCTGCCAATGCAAATGCATTCCATTCAGTTTTGCAACCATACAACATGCATGCACATTTCTTTGTTTTTCTATATGGGTCCAGCCTAAGCTAGCTAGTTGAGTCTTGCAAAATTCCTAAAAACTATGTAAAATTTACAGTAGTAAATGTTTCCCTAGCACATGAAGGAATACAATTCCAATTTTGAACTGAACACCCAGAAACAGGTCACTTAGTTTACAACTATAATTGACATCGGCAATTTATCATAGGTCGTTTAATGGAATGAAGTGACAGTTGTCAGATCACAAACACAAATATGGGATCCTGGCTTGCCACACAAGTAATCAATTTATTCTACTACGACTCTACTAAGCTTGAGTGACAATAAGCTTTATGGCAAGGCAAGTCTTTACAGATCTGTCACAGCGAGCGAATCCAAGGAAAAAAATCATACCCAAAGAATAATGGTTTGAAATAAAATAAAATGAGTTGAATTAACATGACAAAAGGTTAAGATTTACGTATATAATTATTTTACAAGTGTGATGATGATCATTTTAAAAATCTTCTCTTGGGTATGAGAGATAAGAGAAATGCAAAATGCAATGACCATATCGAAATAGAGAAAACATAGCGGCGGTACTTTCTCTAGTATAGAGAAAGCGAAGGAAAGGAAAGGGTGATGATAGTGAAACTAAGCTGAAGGAATATGTGAAGAAAGCAAAGCCAGAGTGACTATAGGTAATAAAACTGTCGGGAGCTAATGGAATGAGACGGAGACGACAAGGAAAGGAAAGGCATTAGATTGTAAACCTTTATTTCTATTTAACAAATGACTCTAGTGGAGGAAATGAGACAAGAGGACGGGGGACAACGACTAGTTCATAAAAACATCTTCATTTGGGGCAAAGACCTCTAAAATTACACACCCAACAAAGATTAAGGAGATGAATTAAAAAATGGAAATGAGGGTAGTGAATTAGTGGCTGCCCGGCTATAAATAAATACCATAGGAAAGATATATTTCCATCGGCCAAAATGGGACTGGCTGCTCTGCTCAAGAACAAAACGAGTGGAAAATCCTGACACAAAAATGGACATCCCATCAAAAAGATTCCCTGGAGATGCAATTACACAAAATAACCTAGGCAAAAGACACCGGGTTTCCCATTGCCACTGTGTTGTGTACTTTCCTTCTACTATTCTTTTTTTGGATCTTGGAAAGAACGAACCTATGCTGTCCAGATTCAGAAGAACTTCCTAGAGTGTCCAATTTTCTCTTTTGTTATGATTTAAAATCCCTTTGGGAAATGTGGCAGCGGCCACAATGATACGAGTTCTGTAAGAGCCAGATATTCGAATCATTCGCTCAAGAATTGACGACGGAGGACAATGTAAAAGAACTAACTGGCGGGTTCCTGTATTTCTCTTGTCACTCCCTCGCGGCCAAGGAAATGTGTCGTTTTTGGATGGAAGATTGAACAAAGAGATAGGGATTGACGGGATTTCTAATGCAAAAACATCAAACAACGCTAGCTCTGTTTCTGACTGCGTTTACAATCCCAGAGCTGTTGTAATAAATATTATGTGAATTCATACAATGCTCCAGCCACAGATGTACAATTCGAATAAAGTATGCTCAAGCTCATTGAATCATTTTGGAAAAGTTAACGAATAAGTATTTATTTCAAGGATAGGGTATTGTGCTATCAAAATGTCTATATTTTACATTTTTTATCAAGCTATAAGTTAAGATGGGAATTCTATCATTAACACAACCTCGGTTAAAATTTATTTAGCTCTGCTTTCTGTCTAAAAATTACGGCGTCTGAATTAATACTACTGATTCCGAGTACGCGAGGAGGATGCACTCCTTGACGTTTGCTAGAACATCTAGGACGTTTCGCATCTAACCTTGACCTAGCGACTTCTACAATTCGGGTGACATACATGCCGAGTAAGGTTTTGCAACCCTTCACAACTCCCAACGACGTTCTTTGGATGCACAGTAAAGCCACCAACTCGTGCTCCTGTAAGGAACGAAGTATTATAATGATTTCTTCCGAAATAGGTTGTTATTAATACTAATCGCATATACCAGTATGCTAGGCAAATACAACATGAGAGCCTCAATCACCATTAGGTATCGCAAGACTGTCTCTACATCATTCATCGGAAGCGAATATTGATTTCGCTGATTAAGTGAGGCCCTATGGATCCGATTGAGTCCCACTTTAGTAGCTGAACAAAGCAGCTCAAACATCTTACGCCGAATCGGAACCGGCTTGAGGATATGCAATATGTCCAACACAAGCTCTTGTTTTTGCATCTGGATTCCAGCCTGAAATATTCAAATTAAATCAAAATTACATAAGCGTAAGATGATTTTTTTCATTGTAAAACTTACATTGCTGTAGTCTTGCATGATGTATTTAATCAAATAATCCAGCATGAATTCGATTCCCGATTCAGCTAGACTGTAAGCCGAGTTCTCAGACCCAGAGCTGCTACCATGGGTAAGAGTGAACAATCTTTTAATGGCAAAGGCAGCAGAGTTCAAAACGCCAATGTGCTCCACGCTCGTTCTAGTAATGATAAACGAAAACTAAATTAGGAAATCCAGAGTTTATTTTCAATAAAAATAAGTTCAGTCAGTATATTTACCGGCTCAAGTTGAGAACGTCAACGATATGTTGCGATAATGAGCGTGTAAAGAGAATGTGCTCTATTAATGGCAATTTCTCCAAATGCTTGTCATAAAGCACAACGGTCACCGTAGCTTTCACCTTTAACATCGTCATAAGGGTTTGATATTGTCCGCTTTCCAATTCCTCTTCTTTAAATACATAAATTCCTCCCCTTAATGTTACTTTTCTTCCTTTCTTTTTGCTTCTAGAAGCTAAGTTGTTGTGGAATGGGTCCATAACCTGTTTCACAAGGATCTCCTCCTTTGCCTAGAAAATTATTCAAAACGTAATTAAAATAGAGATTTTTCATAGTTGGAGAATTGGAGAAGAGGATACACTCCAGACTTCCAATAATAAGTCAACGTCCAATATTCCAACTAACTTGGGCTAAGCTTAAGGTTAAGTTACTGTACCACGGGTCAGGGAAGACCATTGCCTACACCTCCCGACTATTGGTTGGGTGATTAAAGGTTGAGAATAAAAGTGAAAAATGAACTTGACTTACATCCTTCCATGTGAAACTTTTCAAAAACTTCAAATATGCTGAGTGATTAAAATTGTCTGGGCATGGATGATGTTTCACTACGGCAAGTTGCAGTGCGTTCTCCTTATTCTCTTTTTCTTCCTGCGTTAAACAAATATTATCTTTTTAAATGAGAAGAACAAAACCGAATTTATGTCGGGAAAGTAAAATTTCATAATTTTCTACCTTCCTCAACTTTTTCATCTGCGTACTATTCATGATTTCTTGATATGTGAAAGATCCCACTTAGGGCAAAAATTAACACAAATTTATTTTTACGAGAGGGTACGCAGGTCAATCAAGTCACCGGCAATGATAAAATTACGAATGAATGAGAACAGTGGAATTGGAAAAGGGAAATCACTTCAAACCCAACGTGGTGCCCACTTGCCCACCGGAACAGCAAACGAACGCTTAGTTCTTTTACCCACAGTGCTTGAAATCTTGGACCCAACGCGTAGTCTAATTTCCTACCCATCTCATGCATAAAAACTAAAGAGCATTAGGTCCGAGCGCAATTTGGCAACAAGACCAACGCCGTATCAACGGCGTTGGCCAAAAGCGCCAAGCTGTCTGGCCAAATAAATTTTACCACACTTCTGAGGCAACGTGAGACACTTTTGGAGGTGACTTGAGACACTTTAGGTTCGACTTTGGGAAAAGTTTTGTAAAGTCCCCAGCCCATCGTGGAGGTAGGCACTCGAAAATTTGCAAAGTTCTATACAATACTACGTGATGGATCTCGTAATGCTGTAGGATCTCTATTACGTTAAGTATTGTTTGTATGATAATTGTTGCAGAATTAGGTTAACGACATTTGAATATAATCCCCACTTGAACACGACCTTCAGGAGATGTTAGCAAGTGACCATTTGAGCCAATGTCAATGTCAATGTGTTGATGCTGCTGCTGGTTGGATTAGATAATAAATTAACATTCGATTCATATAAACTCCTTATCTTGTTTCTCTGCATCTACAATCAGTCCCATGAGTTCTGAATGTGACAGTAGGCGTAGAGAACTCAGCTACTCTGGTTCTTTTCATCTTGTTCTACAAAAATAACCAGTCAATGTCAATGTGTTGATGCTGCTGCTGGTTGGATTAGATAATAAATTAACATTCGATTCATATAAACTCCTTATCTTTTTTCTCTGCATCTGCAATCAGTCCCATGAGTTCTGAATGTGACAGTAGGCGTAGAGAACTCAGCTACTTTGGTTCTTTTCATCTTGTTCTACAAAAATAACCTCGTTTAATTATTTAGTTTCGCTTACCGGTCAACAATTTATAATTTCATAAATATTAATTAGTCTATTTCAATATGGCACACCCAGAGCAATCTCCGAAAAAACGTGATACTGCGAAAGTAGCTGGTCGAATTGATTTTTATCCCTTGAAGCTCTTCTTCTTCACCAGTCTTCTTGCTTGGCCAATANCCTTGAAGCTCTTCTTCTTCACCAGTCTTCTTGCTTGGCCAATAACCTTTGTGTACAACTATGGCGTCGGACATATTGATCAAACCGTAAGTCTTTAATTACGAAAATTAGATAGATTCAACACAAAATGCATAATTTACTAACGTAACATTAGTTTCGTCCTTTTTGGATGATGGCCCTTGGCTTCATTGTCCTGGCTGGAATTGGATATGGAGCTACAAAACTAAGCAAAGTCAACGACTGGCTCTACACTGGTAAACTAACGTAACATTAGCTTCGTCCTTTTTGGATGATGGCCCTTGGCTTCATTGTCCTGGCTGGAATTGGATATGGAGCTACAAAACTAAGCAAAGTCAACGACTGGCTCTACACTGGTAATTAAAATATTTTAAAAATCACAAGTCATTATCAAATGCTAAACATTTTCTTATTCCAATCAGGGGTTGTAATTTTTGGTTTTGCTGCCATGATTGATATGATTGACACTTTGGAAATCCTTGGGATTATAAAAAATTTCATGTCTGAATATTTAAAATACGGTGAACCGTACCTATTCTGCTCCTGGGGAACTGCCATTTCACTTTTTGATGCCATTGGATTTTTTCCCATGTATCACTTGATTGTCTTCTTCATGACAAATGGGTATTTGCCTGCAGACTTTGCCCATAAGCTAAAATTTTGTAAACACATTTGGTCTTTGATTCCAGAAAGAGTTGGCGATCTGTTGGGATATACTGGGGCTCTGGAATTTTGAATTCCATGATTGTCCTTTTACTTGGTGCTGCAGTTGGGCAGGTTCATACGCCTACATTTTGTATGCTTCTCAACATCCCCTTTGTTTTATTTCCAATATGCGTACTAGTCAGGTAAATTATAAGAAATATCATGTTTGAACTAAAACCTTATAAAACTTGATTGCGTTTCAACTATAGAGCTTTTGGAACAGAAAAACGTTCTGGTTGGAACCAAAGCTTGCAATTCGGAATTCTCACCAAATTATTTGATTTTATTTTGGCCATCGGCTTCCTAGCATCCATTTGGGTCACATTGTCCAAAGCACTAGTGAGTTATTCAAGTTTTTTGAGCCAATAGGCTAAAATTAATTTAGTTTGTCAATTTTTATAGGCAGCATTTGGATGCCGAGGGTGGCCAATTCAGCTTACAACAATAAATTCAGAGCCATCATTATTTTTAGAAAATCCAGCTCCATTTGCAATCATTCAAGTCATCGTTTTCCTCTTTTACATGATTCCAATGCAGTGTGTCAGCCTCGTTTATTTACTCAAGGGAGATAAACCACAATTTCTGTGGGAAATGAGCGTCGTTCATGCAGGAGCGATGATGCAGGTTAGTCAATTTTCCAAAATTCCTTGAAAATATTTGCAATGTCAATACCTTACTGCTATTAGAATTTCTATCGCAACAAGTGGCTCGAAGCATTGTATTGATTAAGGAAATATGTTAAAAACATGCAATTTAGCCAAGTGCTCGTCTAGTACTCTCATTGAATTAAATTTTATTTACGACTCATCCGACTAGAAGAGAATTGAGAGCGAGAGTTCAGTTACCTCATACAAAATTAGGTACTCAAAGTTTTATAGACAATGAAAATAGAATAAGGGCATGGTACGTATGTGGCTCAAGTCAAGGCACTTCTTGAGCGCGACGAGTTTTTTGCACGTTGCACAATTGCAATTCACTTGGGATCAGAACTAGAAATAAAGTCGTGAATTTATTGGGATTTTCCCTCAGGAAATTCTACTAAGGGAAGCCTGACCTGACTAAATTATTAATAATTGTCATTTTGCATTCTCATTTACACAGGCCCAGTTCTCATACATGTTCCAGACTTTGAGTCCAGAAACTCCACCATCTTTCCAGGGAAATTGGAAGGATGAGCAATTCTGGATATTGAATTTGTTGATTTTGATTGTACCACATTTATTCCTTATTCGCCTTTGGGCTCATCGTACAGGCACAGCCCAAGCAAGGAATGGAAAGAAACAAAATTAAACTGTAATTGAATCTGAATTCTACTGTAGATTGAAGGTGAATAAAAATCTCGGTTTTTCCCTTAGTCCATGCTTTTGAAAAAATTCCCCAAAAATTTATAACAGCGAATAGAGTAGTTATTTAATAAGAAACTTGAGATGCGAGTACACAGAAAGAAGACAGTAAACTTATTGTAATTGTAATTAATAGTAAATGGAATACAGTAAAATAAGTGTTACATTGAGATTTGATTGTCCGTCGGGCAGTAAAGGAATTTGAATTCCAGGTACGCATTTTTGGTAGTTTTTACGACATAAAAATTATAAGGATCAATATTTTGAAGTAAAGACAAGAAATTCACACTTTGGATCAATACACTGGACAAATTTTGTCACAAAATAATTCGTAATTAGATTAACAAATAATTTTGACTCGAAAACACTTAAATGAAGAATTAACAACACAAAAAAACAACAATATAAATTAGACTAAAAGAATCACAAATAATTTTGGATACTACAATGAGTACTTTGGATAATATCGTGCACATAAATGCATTTGGTGGATCTACTACTACAAACACTGGAATCTCAATAAGCCGATGGACGTTTTCTCAGTTTGTCTTTTTCTCTTTTTGTACTCTGGGTCATATTTATGCTTTTGTTTGACGGGCTCCGAATATCGTAGACCCAACTCTGACGTTTGTGCTTCCAATCTGTACCTAAAATCAATAAATTTGTATTGAATTAAGTAAACTTATTTAAATTTTAAAAAGTTTAACAATCAATCACTTACTGCCTCCTCGAAATCAGCACTCATTCCCATGGATAGTTCAATACGGCTTCGAGACATTTGCAATTCGTCGCACAATTTTTCCCTAAGCTTGAACATACTCTACAAAAGTATATATAAACATTCAATTAAAAATTCACACATATTCATCTTAGAAAAATAATTTTACCTCAAAATCTGGATTTGGTACTGATTTGTCTGTTTTTTCTGCTTGAAATTCTCCAATTGTCATGAGCCCCATAAAATTCAATCCTTTGTAACGCTCCATATTTCGAACAAAATCGGTGACTTCAGCCGGACCGATTCCGCTCTTGGCTGTACAATAAAATTATAATTAATAAAATAAAATTAAACGAAATGCAAATTAAATTGCATCAGCTCAACTTACAAGCTTCTCCGCTGACATTCACTTGTACCATAATGTTCAGGGCACTATGATTTGATTTTAAAACTGCTTCATTCAGGGAATCTGCTAAGCGATCAGAATCGACAGTTTCTACCACAAAAAGATTCGGCATAACAGAAAGCAATTTTGAGATTTTATTCCGTTGCAAGTGTCCAATAAAATGCCATTGGATTTCTGGACAATTGAGACGAATCTATAAACGATACAAAGTAAAAATATTAAATTACTGCATAAAAAAAGAGAAAAAACATAATAATTAGCCCAAATAATTTTACCACTTGATCATTTGCTTTATCTGCAAGTTCTTGAACATAATTTTCTCCAAAATGACGTTGACCTGCTTCATAGGCGGCAACAATGGCTTCGACCGGTTGTGTTTTACTCACTGCAACAAGTCGTGGATTTAGAAACGCAAATTCTAATTCCTGGTCACAAAAATTCAATAATTAATGAAACCACTTTAAAAATTAATATTGAATCTAAATAATGTCAACTTACAGTTCGTCGTTTGGCACAAGCCAAGTTCAGTCTGGTTCGAACACTCTTCAAATTGTCAGGAATTGAGATTAGGTCACTCATGCTGACAATTATTTTTCGCCAATTGGACATTCAGTCTATAAAAAATGCAATCAAGGCAAATGAGTTGAAAATAATTAATTAGCCGATCAATCATTGATCGTGACGACAACGACGTACACGTGGTACTCCCATGCATGCTCATAGCAATAACACAGATTAACCCAATTTTGCACAGATCTGAATCTGACCTACCTAAAACCACAACCAAAGAATAATTTATCCTCGTGTCGTCAATTTGAATCTTTGGCTACACTCAGCGCATTGAATCCAGAGGATGGAAGACTTTACAACTTCCGTCCGACACCCTTGATGAAAATTTGAACCCTTGATTTTTGCAATAAATGACCCGGTTTTAGGAAAGATGTGAAAAAATCCCAACCCAAGTCCCCGAAGAAGATTTGATTCTGGTTCGAAGTTTTACTAGGAAAAAGAGGCGGGTTTTTGGTTTCTCTCACATTTCCTCATCCAACTCACGTCCATCTATTGCCACGAGTTTGCAAAACCCGTTTTTTTATGTAATATGTACAACTACATACATAACAACATTACATGAAAAATTGGGTGACGGATATGACGGATGACGGATTGGATTTGGTTTGGATATGCTGTTGCTGGAGGCTGGACATATTATATTCCAATTTTTCCCTATCAAGGTCATGATTAGATTACAATTCCGAAGCCTACCTACCGTAGCGGTGCCACAGTTTTATTAGCTCAATTTCCGTAGCAAAAATTCAGCATTAGATCATTAGAAACAAGATATTACACCATGTACGTACTGCCTAAGCTTTTAGTGCAATTATTGTACTCAAATTGTATTAATACTTGCAATTATTGCAAATTATACAGGAGTGTTTTTGTTACATAAATTTTTACTCTGTCATTATGATTTATGAATTTATGCTTCAAGTATAAATCATGTGATGTGATGAAAATGATCGAATTTTTAGCGATCTTCCTGATATTCAGAACGATGTATTAAAAATAAGATAACTCAACTATAGGGAAAAATCTTGGAGAAAATGATTTGTTTTCTAAATTAATTTCGATCGTATTATCCTATCAGCTTATAAAATTTGAAACCTTGTCTTTCGTATTAGTTCTGCACTAGGATTTTAAATCGGATAAATGCATTGCATTGGATGAATTGAATCTCTAAATGTCAAAATATTAAAATCTGATAATTGTTTTACGTAACTGCAACAAAAACAAAGCATCCACCATAATTAGAAATAGAACACAAATAGTAAAACGGACATACAATTTGGTTCAATTAAGTTTTATTAATTTCTTGTGGCATTTTATTTTTTGAGAATGCCCCATCCATCCTTTAAGACTTGTTTTGGATTCCTATTGCTATTGCTGCTGGGATGGGCAATGGGCAATGGGCACGGGCTAAAGGATCCGTGGTTCACCGCGAGAATTCCATATGATTCACATCACACCTATTGCTGACTAGAATATCAGTATATCCTATCAGTTCAGCTCTCCTATAATTAATTATTTTAAATAGCTAGGAAATTAGCTAATTAGTTAGCTCATCCCTCCCAGCCTCCTTTCCTCCTTGTTTCCTTCCCAGTCTTCTCCAGCCTTGTCGTCCTCCGGCGGAATTTCTTTGGACTGGACTCAACCAAAACCAAAATTCTCCAGCCAAATTCCAGAAAAATCCTGTTATATTTATTAGTCATTGGCTGGATTGGATTGCAGGATTCAATAGAAGCAAGGGTAAGAAATTTGGTCGATTTTTTGATAGTTTTTCATGATAGACCACATTAATCTAGTACTCCATTAAGTTTGTTTAATTTTCGAACAGATTTGACATAAGGACGTTTACGCAAGGTTGTGGATGAGATGAGGAAATGTCTCGAATGAATTCAGCTGACATGACGTCTCAATCTGGACTTCATCACAATAATAGTCAAAGTGGACATAGTAGCAGTGGAGCTCAACCGCTAAATGGAAACGGCCTACCAAATTCTTCAAGAGTTTTTGTCCAAAGAGATTATCGGACTTGGTGTCTACATTCGATTCATGCCTGATTTTCCACCTGAGTTGACTGGACGGGTTAGTTTTTATAGTTATTTTTGAATTTTGCTCGTGTGAGTATAATTTTGTACTTTGAATTCTTTTAGATTGATCAAAATGCATACGAGTACACGATAAATACGATTAATCAGACATTCGAACAAGCTGAGGATTTTAATTGTGCCACATTCTGTGAATCTTTTTTGGGATTCGTTACAGCTAACATGTTGTATTTCTGCAAGGATACGAGATATGAAAAGGTATGGACAGAAATTAACAGAAAAAGCGTATAATTGAATTGGAAATTCTAATTCATTTTCATTAATTTAATTTCCATTCTAGTGTTTGAAACGAGTATCGAAATTCGTCGTTGAGCAAAATCAACGGGTGTACCTGCCGCGTGGACTACAAATTACAGATCCAGTAGACCGAGGTCTTAGATGTGTAAGTTTTCTTGGTTACCTAATCCGTCTATTAAGTTATTATAGTTAATGCCTTTTTTAAATTATTTCAGATTGAAATAGTCATACTGAATGACCAGAATAGATCCTAACGACGGGTGAAAATGGTTTAACTGAGCTATGCTGTATTTCTCTTTTCATCTTAATGCAGCATATAAACTCAACTACAAAAAAAATCTCGGGTTGACGACAAAATCGTCTCAGACTTGTGTGAGAGTGCCAGTGCCGTGTTGTCGTGTCGTGTGTTGATTTTTTGTAATGTAAGATTGTAAAAATACATAAATTAGTAAGTGTTCATTGTCCACTGTTGCACTTGGAGTGACTGTTGAAGGCATGAACGAAGTATTTTGTCTATTTTAACTATCGAAACTAATAATCTAATTAATTACACGTGTATTTATACCAATACGGACCCTAAAAACCTTTTGTTATCTCATAATACATTGACCTTGAGTTTACCTCCTTCTTCAGTTAACAAAATAGTAGAGTCGGTCGGAATGGGAGTGACTTTTATAATTATTTTTACTTTTGGCGTGATTAATTGCAATTAATTACTCACAACTCACTTATATTGTTGTACTTATTACTAATTAATACCAAATTAATCTATAAATATGTTTTTATATCATCCGCCTGTTTAATCTGTGAAAATTAGGAGATACAGTCTGGTCTAGATAATGGGCGGGGAGTATCAAAATATTAACAAAAAGGATTATCTTCCAGTTGAAACAAAATAGATTTCTTGCATGAGATATTACCGCCAGATAAGTTTAATTATCGAAATGAAATTTCATGTTGATTTAAATTACTGACCAGAGGTAAAAATGACTGAAAGTAAGAGCTTCAGTTCAATTAACTATAATTTCCTTTTTTCATTGTTGTAAACGGGTGCAATCATTAATTAAATTAAATTGAATTGTATGGGAGGCATGCAGACAGGGAAATGAAAATGGAAACTAAATAAGACTGGTAAACGAATTTTAGAAAGAGACATTTGGGTCGTGGGCATTATAAAAGTTGATGTTGTTTGTGTGGTGGTTTAAATATTTATGGTGATTTATTACTTGAGTACTTTACCGACGACTGTTACCGTAAAACCGTATACTATTAACTAATACTAATTTCTAGGAAGAATTTCTTCACTCACTTCTTCAAATGTGTACAACAATTTTTGCATAGTCAATCAAAACTTGAACCGAGCAGAGCAGTGCGTCACAGTCGGAAGAACCAATCTCAAATCTTTCATTACAATTTCAATACGTACGTTATACAGTGTGATACGTATAATTAAGAAAAATCTCTTCATGATCCATTGTAGTTGTAACACTTTAAAAAAACACTATCATGTCTCACATGTCTAAATTAAATGTTTCCGATTTTTATCCGGCAGGCTTTGCTCCTAATTTTCATTGACTAACTAACGAATGTAATCGCATATAACTAAAATTAAATTATAATATGAAATAAAACGATCTGGATGTTCAGAGAAATAAAAAGAGATGTTGAGTTTTGTATAATATTTATTTCATTTTCATGGCTCAACCCAATCCAAAAAGACAACACAACAGCAGCAAAAAAACTTGCTAGGATACAAATTCTAAAATTGAAGCAATCCCGTATAAACTTGAATATATTTACATTTACAATAGAATATTAAAATTATTTCGTTGTAAATAAATGGCAATACATAAAATTTAATGCTAACAAAAATTGTTTGATAGTCTACTGTCATGTCAGTTGTTTGTCATGCATCTCTCATCTCGTTTGAAAAATGTAATGTGCAATATAATAATTACGAGTTCAACCTGTAGATTATTGCCCCTTTCTAATTCTAATAATACAAAACAAAGACAAAAGACCAGACGGTAGATTTGTCAACATCATTCATTATTCGCATCATCATCACACTCCTTCAAATAAACTTAAAACACAACCTCAATGGCCAGTCAAAAAAATTACAACACAAAAATGAAATTTGTACATTATGGTATATGCGTATGTATGAGAGAAGATACTAATTTTTGAAAGCGGTGGTGTCGGTAATTGTCAAAAGATTTACATAATACAATACAACTAAAATTAAATTATTTTTTCATGACTTGTTCTGTTCCACTTGTGATTGTGTAATATAAATTGGCTTTCGATTCCTTGAACCCTCTGCAAAATTGAACTCAGGGCGGCGTTGCATTAAGCTCAGGGGTGAGTCCATGGGTCCAGCATTTGGGACTGAATGATGTCGTCCAGTCAATCTTCTTGGATGACAATTTTCCTCATCAGAGATTTTGGTCGTGGCGGCCATTGTTGCTCGATTTGCAATAGCACTCGTCTCACGCTCAGATCCATGCATTTGAACAACTACTTCACTTGTACGACTATTTTGGCTCTGACAGTCTCCGTCTGTTAACAAAATAAATCAAAGTATTAAATCTAAGGCTTAATTTATACTTAAAATCAATCTTACCAGTAGAATGAGCATGAGCTTGTCCCTTGTTCCGTTTGAACTTTTTAGAGCTCTTTCGCATAAATTCACCAAAAAGACTGGATGCATGGCTAGAGCTTGTCTGTGTCATAAAAATTGTTATGGTTAGTATTTTTACTATAGTAAATAGTAGTTGTAATAAATACCTTGGTAGATGTTTGATCGTCATCCATGTAAACTTCCCCACCTTTTCTATGAAAGTCATACGATGGAATTTGATTTGTGATTTCTTCTAATCTTGCATCACCTGATTTAAAAATAAAACATTAACTATACGGAAAACAAATTCACACGGGTGGGATCAAATACCCAAAACTAAAAGCTTACCTTTGAGTTTGACATACAAACTGTGCCCATCAACTTTTCCTATAGTCCAGTCATGAACGTCAATGACTTTATCGGTCTTACCCTGTGTAAATAAAAATTAATAAAAATTTAAAAAAATCCTTGATGTCATCTCAATAATCCCTTGTCAAGGTTTGTATCAAAAGTCAAGAGAAAGGGATTAGCAAAATTCTAGCTAGAGCAGACAGACAGGTTTTTGGCTCAAAATTAAATCTTACGTCATAAACGACAACAGCGTCCAACTTGAGTTTATGTTGATTTAGAATGGGCTTAAGGACTTCGTATAATTTTCGTACAGGATTGGCTCTTACACCAACAATCCACCCGGCTGGTAATTCAATTCTAACTCCTGCTCTTGGCTCAACTCTAATCTCTCTAGAGATCATCTCTGACACTTCCATGCTCAAATCCAAGGCCTGTCAACCAACAAAATTTTCATTGTAGACATTCATAATCTCAGCCAACCTTTAAATTCATTCTTGCTAACTAGATGCATTCAATTAATCCATCTTCAAGGTGTCCCTGGCTTTTTCTTTCATTTTATTAAATTTTTTGGGACACCTTGCCTTGTCGAGATGTCTCATTCTTATTCTTATTTTCATGATTTACTCACCTTCCCAGTTGCCACTGACATGACTTCAAAGGAAGAGTAGTGAAATTCTCGTTTTTCCAAGAGTCGTTGAACTGCAGTATTGAGAGTCTCTCCAGGATTACATGGAAATACTGTCGCAGAATTATCAGGTAAATGGATTCGACATAATTTGCAACTCTGACGTCGAGGCCCATCCTCTTGATCCGATCCATCAAACTAAATATCATAAAGCAATTTAACAACCATATTACGCAAAGCAAAATTAAATTCCTAGTAAACTTACGCTCGGGTTTCCTGCTGCTCGTTGAATGAACGAAATGTCTGCATTTAGAGCATCTGCATCATTCTGGAGAAATAATCGTTGGATTAAGTACTAAAATCCCATATAACGTAAAAAGAGCAATTCCACCGAAATCAGCTTACCTTATTTCGATGCTTCCCCTTAGAACGATTTTTATTCCATGGTAAAAGAGAGCGTCTACGTTCGTCATGGTAAAGTTTATGAGATTGTACAGAATCTTGGTCAGAATCAGATGGCTCTCCCGCAGAATCTTGAAGGGAAGCAATTCCAGACACATAGTCCCGATACATATCAGAACGAAGAAATCGAGGGTAACAATCAAATTTGAGAAGGTCAAACACTTGAGCTAATGGCAAATTGAACATTTCACGTGTTGGTTGAGATAAAGCTTTTTCAACTTCATTCCGAGCCTGTTAGAGAGGGTATCAAAAATAGATATTCATGATTATTTGGTCTACTACAATAATATGAATCAGAGTCTACGTCCAGGTGTGGGCCCAAAGCAACAAACACTTGACAGATTCAGTCAAATTTTGTAACTAGTCTCACCTGGCAATCCACGTTGATAGCCTCTGTCGCACCATTTTGAAGGTAACATTGAAAAATCATCGAAGCCTTGGAAATCCTTTGGGATTGTGTTAGATTTGGAAAAGTTTCTTTGAATTCAAGACAACGGGTATAAAAATGAATATTTTCTGCAGAGATTTCACCTTGGAGGAATTTCTGCAATAAATAGAGCAAAATTTACAAATTACATTATGCTAGCAAAATAAGAAAATACATACATTTAAAAATTCTGTCATGCATATCTTAAAATCCATAAATCCCTTAAATCCTGCTTGTATACAAAATCTCAGTTGACCATGAACTAAAAAATTATCACCGTCAAATTCCATTCTGTAATGTGATGATTCCATGCTCACGCTCAAGGAACTTGAGTTGAGACCAAATCACCTGTTGCATTCCATGACTGAAAATCCAATCAATTCCAATATTTTATCCTATTCTTTTCCACTTAATCTTATCATCAAACCTCAGCCGCCAGCAGCAGCACTCAAGGAGAAATATTTATCCAATGAATTACCCAGTCCAGACCTACTAATTAGCAATACTATTGACACTCCAAAAATCCCATAAGGTATTGCAACAACTATTCGCACGATTAGCACGAGGTTAGCATTCAAAACATCATTTGCTAGCCGTGTGTTTATGACCTGACATTCGCCTTCGCCGCTAGCGCAAAAATCTCAAAATATGTCCCAATGTCAACGTAAAGCAGAGTTATAAATTGCCTACTTTAAAATCCAATTTACTCTAAAGATTTCAAGTGTGAGCATAAAGTATCATAATTATTTACAGCCTACCCCATGTAAGTGAGTGAATTTGATGTCCATATTATATGATGTCATGTAAATAGCACAAGGGAAGTACTCGGAAAGAAAACAAGTTTATTCAGATCAAGATAACCAACAAATGATCCAAATCTGAGCAACCATTATGGTTATCATTTATCATACCACCAATTATACTTCCCCGTGCTCAATCAACTCTACTAGAACAAGATTCACAAGGAAAGGTGACTAAATGTGCCCCTACGTGTTTCCTTAGAAGATCCACCAAGACAATATATTATAGTTCGTTTAAAAAATTCTTAGCAATCCTGACTTGGATAACTCTGATAATCTTAGAGAAATTCTAATTGCAATGAAAAATCATATACAGATTTAATATTTTGACACCTCAAGACTTTTCTTGTAGTACAATCATGATTTGGCTTGGCTTGGCTTCAGCTTTGGGTTATTATTTCCTTGAGGAGAAAGAAGAAGGCGGAAGGGGAAAAAGGGGAGTTGATCTTGATGATTAACATTTACTTGTGTGAACCCATCATTAACCTACGCCTTGTTTTCTTCTCCTCACACGCACTATGTAATTTCAATTAAACTCCTTTTCCATCCTCATAATCAAAACTAAGCAATCAGGACAACAACACACACGATTGGATGGAATGGGAAAATCTTTATCCATCGCACCGCACCGCGTGAAATCTTCCTAATTCCACGCACTCTAATGAACACACCGACCGCACAAATTTTTACATAAAACTTTTCAAATGTTCTACAATATCGGCAAATGATAATAGAGTTGGAATATTTTTTTATTTAAAAAAAAACTAGTTTTTGGCTCAATTCCCAAATCCGTTCACGTCAGACTCGTTTGTTCAAGACGAAAAATACAAGATTTTTCCCTCTGTTCGTCATTTGTCATTTGGGCCCATCAGTCATTTCCCAAAAAACCTGTCCAAGACAGGGAGGGAGAGAAAAAATGTCATCGTTTCTTACCTTCACAATCATGTGTGGAGGGAAGATGATGAAAAAAATGCTTTATATGTAAAAGACGGCATATTGGAAACTTTTGATAAAAAGTCCCGTAGCAAATTGCTTGAGCACCTTCAAAAGTCAAGTTCTCATGAGCAATCACATTATTCAAATCAAATGTCAATTTGCTACATGAAAGTTGTAAGAGGTAAATGCTGTTTTGTTTCTACATCTCAAACACACGTCTTACATGTTCATTTTCCCAGCTAAGCTTGTTTTAATTTATTCCCTTTGTCTTATTTTTAATTCAACTAGTTATAAAAATCGGGTGTGCTGTGGGAAAGTATGAATATTTAAAAGCCAAAGTCGCTCCAATAAATTCTGCAAGAGCAAAACAACAAAACCGATACTTCATTAAAAATATGCAAACAGAGGCAACCATAATAAGTCAGCTCATCATAATGAACTGCTGAAGTCAAACAGTGTCAGAGAAATAAATCAAAATGTGTTGTTTCCTCTGAACCTGGTATTAAATTCCAAAAAAAAATCCTGTGATTGCAACTACACCACAAAACTGAGCACAGCAGGGCTTGGGAAATTTTATTGCTACACATACAAGACAAGGTTACAGTAATTATTTTCTTCCTTCCAAAGTAAAATGAAACTTAAATTTTATTTCACCACAAAAACGTAGAATAAAATTGACTCATGACTAAAAGCAGAGAAGTCATTCATAAGTGCACTTTAGAGATGCAATGTCAATAGGTCAACCAAGAAACTAACTCCTCACGCTATGCTCAAAATTTCTTGAAGGTATCACAATAACCTGCCATTTTCTCTTCAGCTTCTTAATAAATAATTGAAGCCCATAATTTCTTGGCCGGTAATCCATTGAGTGGTGCATGCACGTAGCGCAGATTAAAAAAGAAATGTATTTCACCTCGTGTCACTCAACCAAAAAGTTAAGTAAATATTTATGTCATCGCCTAGCTACCCTATGTCGGCAACGGAAACGTACGTATACACAAAAAAGTGAAAGATCATTACCGTAAAAACATCCAACCCATAAGGATCTCCAAGCAACTTCTCAATAGACTCGGCCCATTTATCATATCGATTCACTTCCATCTTTGGTTTTGGTGGTTGTGGTACTTTGAAATCCCAAAAGTCATCTGCAGACTGACCCTTTCCTGATTCCTGAAAGAGAGAACGAGTACGCACACATAAATAAGACATTCAAATAAATTCTTTGACCTTTTATCCCACTCTTGACGACTATGTTTTCAAAATGTCAAATAAAATATAAAATACTGCATGTCCTTACAATTTTCAAGATGAAATAACTCATTAAACTTTTCATAGTAGTATTAGTAAAAATTGATCAATATCTCTAATGATGAATCAACAAAAGTGTTACTCAATAAGAGCACTCAACAAGTGCTGAATTTTGAATCAAAAATATATACGGAGAACAAGTGCCTTCTTCTTGTCATGTATCCTAACAGCGTAGTAAACGCACTGCTCAACACTTTACCAAAAAACTGGAATATAAATGTAAGTGATAGCTGGACAAATATCAAATCTCCTCCTACTCAACCGAGGCTATCAGAGTGAAGATAACATAATAACCCCAGCAGTGAAAGGAAAATGCGCTTAGCATAACTGATAAAAACAAAATACTTTCATTCCATTTGGATGCAACGTGCCACTCCAATGCACCAATTCAATTCTATTTATAAATTTTGAAGGATTAAATTATTTATCACCTCCTCCGTATAAAAAATGTAGAATTACTCAGTCAAAAAAACCTACGCTACGCACTCGGACAGGAATTCGCTGCTTATGAAATATAACACTAATTAATCAGAGCAATGAGCCACATATTAAAACATAACGTAGGACAGGACGAACGAACGAACCTGTAATCCTTGAACAAATACAAAACTCTCTTCCCCACCGGGTGAACTCAAGGAAGGATTTGAGACTGTTTTTTGTGGTTTTACTCCTTTTTTCCGTGACCAGAAAAACATGTTGGATGATGTCTTTGGGAAATTTATCACCGGTTAACCAACCAAATCACCAATAGGATGACAATCAATTATTGAAGAAAAAAAGAACAACATTGACATGAGCATTAGATTTACATTGTATGTCACATTCACATCCTTTCAGGTCATCCTCTGTTCTGTAGTTGTGCGTGTGTCCCAACCCAACTTTTCAATTAATCAAACATTTGTTCTAACCCCAACCAGCACAGTAGAGGACATTACATTATATCCCCATTAAATAAATTATTATCACTCGGGGTCAAAAACAAAAGTAAAGTAATGAACCGGTTCCATGTTGAATTAAAGGATGCAGTTAAGGAAATAGGATCCGTCCGACGGACCGTCCCGTTAGGTTTTAATCCTTTATTGTCACAATTCTTCAAGTAGGCAGGCAGGCAGTGAGGAAAGAGATAGACAGGGTGGATTGAGTTCAAAATTTAAACAACAAGGAGGAATTGCGGTCCATCCCATAGGACACACACTGTCACTGAACTGACATCATGACACTGCTCTGCCACGACCATTTAACTAGTCCTACTCAACTCAGGATTTTATTTTAAAAGACGGACGGGGGTTGACACGACCAAAACAGTTACACTACTACTAGAGCATTTGCATTTGCGTTTCCACGATGATGGTCCTTAATCAAAAGACCTCGAAATTTAGCATGTCCTGTCCTCATCCTCCGTCTCTGATTCAGTTTACCAATCCGGTCGAACTGACTCAGCGCAATTTATTTTGGATTGTTTTGATTACGTCGTCCCTTCCCATCCGCAGCAGCTTAGCTTTAACTTTGGCAAAGCTCACTTGACGACGTGAGCCATACTCTCTTAGCTAGGAGCAGAAATGCAAAATAAAAAAGTTCTGGGAACAAGTGGAGTTTATATTAGGATGTGATGGCAATGGCAGCTAGAAAGATTTGCTATCACCACCCTTCTTCTTTCGTACGGGATAAAGGATACAATTATGATGATACCGCTAGCTACATTACATCTGACAATACTCATAACATTGTTTTCATCCACGAACCAAGATTCTAAGATTCTTAGTTTAAATTTAAAAGTGTTCAACTTAAAAACCCACGTCTTTTCTCAAAACTCATGAGTCAAATATTTCCCAGAACTACAGAACTACTTGCAAAGAAATTCTTTGTAAGATTGCAATTGGATAAGTTGAAGTTTAACAGAGCTCATAACTAACCTACCTTTCTATCCCGCCCACTAATAATTCTTTTAATCTGGTTCTAATTTCAAATCGTGACTTCACCTTAACACCTTTAAGATTGGGTCAAAAATAAGGATATGAATAACAATGCATCGTAAATCCAAAAGTAAAATTAAATTAAACTGATAAAATTGAACAATTTTAATATTAAAGTCTAACTCGTGGGCAGAAAAAACTTTGATTTATAGATGAAAAAAGATATGTTATATGGTAGTGCACTTGAGTAGATAGATGTCTGTACAAACAGATATAACTATTCCAACTGCAAAAATAAGTTCAATGTTCACACGTGGAAACGCAAACAGACAAACAGGACAGGACAGGAATTATCACTTCACTTGTTGCACTTGTACGGTATATTACACGAATTTGATTTTTCTTGTTATTCATAATAAAGCCCTTCAAAAACCGACTGAAGAAGATCTTTGTCCTGCACTAACACGCTGAGCCCTAATGCCAATTTCAAGGCACTCTCCACTTCTATTTCAAGATTTTACGATCTTCTCACGTAAAAAAGGGGTAAATACCAAGACAAATCTTAAAATCACACAAAACACAGGGGAGCCAAAGGTTTTAAGCTATATTTGTAACTAATATGTGTGACACCAACTAGACGAGATGCTGGAAATTTTGATTACTTTGCTATGGACATGCAAAGCAAACGTATGTCAAGCACACATAGTCCAGCGCTCAGCAGAAGCACTAGCATAGCCAAGCCAAATTCCTTTTTTATGGTGCATTAAAAAAAGAAAAATATTACTTTTACATTTGCTTTGCTACGTGGTACAATGTACATTCGGACAACACGATGAAAGTTTGCACATAAATGTATAAATGTAATTTAATTGAGCATTTTCCTTTACTGGTCGCCTCGTGTATCGTGTCGTCATCAATATTGCGGTGCATTTCGTTTTTAGAGGAAATGCTCAAAACCCTTTAATGAAATCATCATTTCCTCCAAGGAGGAATTATTTCGGAAAATTTAGAACATTGGTTTAACTCTGACCTCAAGAACTAACAATAGAAAAATCACAAGGGCCATCCTTCATTTTGTAACAAATTGAAACTAAGGCAAGATCGGACCACCCTGCCCCTGGCCTGGAACAGCAAGCCCTTAATTAATTTTTATAACATGAAGTGACTAATAAAAAAGCAAAGCACCCAAACCCAAGAGACGATCAGGTAAACGAAATTCCAGAGAGTTATGAACCAAGCGAAACAAACAAGGGCCAAATAGAAAAAGTCACATCATCAGGTTCCCCGTCGTAACAAATCCTCAAATCATCGTAAAATTCTTTTAGAGGAACATAAAATTTTTACACACCAGTCAGTCTTCCTTCTCGGCATTTCCGTTCCGTTTCAACCTTCTTTCTCCTAAATGAGTGTAACTAATACTTTTTTTCATTTCTCCAGGACACACCGTAGCGGACCCATGGACCTTCCTGTGGATTTTATGTCCTATTCCGTGCTAAACTCATGACACGTCATATTTACTTAAAACCAGCAAGGGGTTATGCATTCCATTCCGAAGGAAAAAGTAATTACTAAATGAACGTTTTCCCATTTTGCCACCACAAGTATGCAGCCTCGGCCTCTTATGGTGGCAAGGCAAGGCAAGGGTTGAGTTGAATGTGAAGAGGAAGTCATAAAGTCCAACTCCAAGTCGGCATTCCAAGTCCAAGCAAGGCAGGAGAGAGAAATAACTCCTTAGCTCTTAAGTCCACTGCCAATGCCAATGATTATTTGACTAATCAGGGAAGCGTAACTGAGTGAATTGACTGAGGAAGGAAAAAGGGGATGAAAATGTCACGGGTAGTTGAGAAAAACAAGATTGGAACATTCCCAAGCAAGCGAAACCATAAAATTAAATTACTTTGGATATTAGAAGTTAAAGGGTTTGCGGCCAATGATGAAATGCTTCTTCTTCGTCCATCCTCTCCACTCTTGCTCATTCAACCAAAGCAAGTTCACAAAATCATGTTTTTCTATACTCACACGAAAACCACTTACAAATCAATTGGTTGCTTAGCAAGATTCAAGTGAATGAGGGATAATAAAAACATCTTCTCGCAAGGAAAGGTGAGAAGACAATATGCGAGCAGAATCTCAATCCCAATGCCAAACCACGCTAAACAATGCAAATGTAAATGCGATCAATTTTTTACACTCATAACTATCAACACAAATAAAAATTTGCAAAGGGTTTCTAGCTTTTAGCTTTCAAGTTCCGACGCCGCCGAGGCCCAAAACTTTGATTTTACGATACCATGTCCAAGCTTCGACAGCCGCACGAGAAGTGTTATCGTGAATGTATGGCAGACACATAAGACAAGAATTGCCTCCAACAAAATTACCTTAAATCATCGGGGTCAATCTTTATCATAAATTTTGATTGAAGCCGTTAGTTTACAAAACAAAACATTTATGATTGAAGTTCAACAATTTATTGTCTTGGTCGAAAATCGGGATTACGTATGAATATATTAAAATCCGCTACCCTTAGCACTACATCCAAACTTGACTGCAAGTATCCAGAAAAAAATTAAGAAACTACTTGAAATCCAAACTTTTGGCTTTCCCATGAAAAGAAAATTCCTAGCATCCAAAAAATACACGAAGAGTCAACAAAAATTAAAATTAAAGTTAATCCTTTCCTATTGTGCCGAACACCAAGGAAGTAGAAGTATCAACATTCTGTTTTGTTCACTTTCAAGAGACAGTAACATTCCTGAAGGAAGGAAGGAAGGATCTTCGTGCCATGACTAAAAACATCATATATCAAAATTTTATTTATGACACAGAGTGAAAGAAAGGAAGAGTTTGTTCTGTGCAAAGAAAACCTAGTCAGCCAAGCCAAGCCAAGACAGACTATCTTTTTCTTCCATGCTATTTCATTTTATACCCGTACATGGGAATCCAGCACGTTTTCCTTTTCCTTCCCAGTCCCAGGGGCCACACTAGTTGCTTCAACTCTAATATGTTCAACCCTTTCCTTCCTTCCTTTAACCAACCACCTGTTCTACCTTTTAGCATTAGCCCTCATCTTCCAATCTAATGTTTGTTCGTCTTTCCTTAAACTCTAGCAGCACAGGACAGGGAAAAAAGGTAAGAGGCCCCAATATCAACACTTTATGTCGTTCGTTCGTTCGTTAAGACGACTAGACTGGCAAATATTAAAAGGGAGGAAAGGATCCAAAGGACGTTAAGTAAAAGTGTTACACAACATAAGAGGAAAATAAATGCTTGGCTTTGCTCTGGCAAGATTCAAAGGAACCTTACCATTACTATTATGGTTAATTTCTCTTCAAGAGAGAATTTTTGTTGTATTTTTAATAATAATAGAATAGAGGGGAAAGGAAAGGTCCTAGGCAATTGCATTGTGGTCATATTTCCCTATTCTACTTGACAGACAGCTCCGTCCTAAGACCCGAATTCTTTTCTCTTGACCCTATTGTGAAGTTTAAGAAAAGATTAAGGAAGGAAACATCTCCGCGTCGGTCCGTCCTTACCTTAGAACACCCACATTCTAAAAAAGCTACTGTACAAGGCCCTAAACACAAATTTTTTTACGGCTGTGCTCCTCCAAGGATTGCAATTCCAAAGGCCTACCCGCCCCATTAAAATTTACTACGTGCAATTAAAATATTTGCGGCAAAGCATTGCTGAGTAGGGATTTAATTGTCTGCCATTGCTAATCTTAGCGTAAAATCACACGCATGGCTACCCAACCGAGGTTAATTAAAAACATTCCTTGTATAAACTCTGGACGTATGGATTATATTTAAGCAAAATTAATTACAAATGGGCAGAGACAGACGGAAGGAGATGCGAAAAGTGTCAATTTAAAGCGACCGACATGGAAAAAGAAGTCATTGGCATTGCCATTTACTGTTTTGCCATTATGGAAAGTGTCTGCTGTCAGCGACACTTAATACTTCCCAATTTAATTTTATGACACTTAAAACTTTACATATTTGAAATCTTTGGCACTCATATGGGTTTGTTATCCCATTATTATCAAGACTACTACTACAGTCTTCAGTGCAGACTCAAGCTCCTACTACAAACAAAATACGTACACCAAATTCATACTGTCATTTCTTTTCCCCCATGGTTATTGGCTGTAGTCGGATTGTTGAATTTGTAAGATGGACTAAACCCATTAAAAACCATGGGAGTTCAAAGGAAGAGAACTAAAATCTTATTTCTTTAACATTTATGGATGTAGTGGAGGTGCAGGCTGTAATATTATGAATAATCCCTTTCAAGGTAATTCGCAGCAATAAATATGTCTACCTCTCTCCCTGACTCAAGTTTTCCTCCCTAAACTACCAAATCAAGTTTTTTGGCAAATGCTCAGCTCAGCTCAGCTCTGCTCAAATCAAATCAAATCCATTCCACTATTCAAGAACAAACATTAAATATGAATATGATTCTCAATTTCCCACTTCAAAGGGTGGGAAGAGAAATTTTCCATTCGTTGAAGAAGAATTATGAGGAAATTACGGGACATTGACATGAAGGAAGAACAACTGTCAACCTCCTTACCTCCAACGTGGATGGATGGATAGAGTTCATAACGAACGTCCAATCCTAATAATATTCCCACCGTGGTGATGTTCCCACTTGTCAACCCAAAGACAGAGCCATATACTATACTTTATTAATGCTGATGGCATTTCGGACTTGGACCCTCTTCAGACTGACACACAATTCCAAAACTTAACTTTACTACTTCCTAATGTTCCTAATCCTATTAAACATTAGAACAGAAAAGTACTTAACGACTAGGGATAGAAAAAGGCTCCAGAGGTAACTTTCCCATACAAATGTACATTATCTACCCATTCTTAGGTTTTTGGACATTAAACTGAGGAATCTGTCACATCTCAGCGGATCCTCAAACCACAAGGAAAAGATTTGACAGAAGAAGATCATAAAATAAAAACTATTTTAGGGTCTATACTGATATAACTTTCCAACCGTCTCAAGGAGATCCCTTGTGTACGTAAGAAAGAATTAAGGAAAAGATTTTTGGTTCCTTACCTTTGGTTTGTTGAGTGCAGGTGTGGAAGAGCCAAGCGTTCCTTTGAATTCCAGACCCGAAGAGACGGATTCCTTTAGAATTTCAGGTGAGCAGAGATTGTCAAGGCTCCGCGTCCCATTATTGCGCGTCAGGGATGTTCGTTTCCCGTCTTTGTCTGACGACTTGACTGAATTTTGAAGTTTACTAGGTGAAATTGGAGTCATGAGTTCCATGCTGGATCTTTGCCGTTTTTCTGGGACACGCGGTGGGGTAACCAAAACTGAGACTTCGATAGGGCGCTCTGGTAATTTCCTTGAGCTCATGGGATTTAAACTTAACCGATCTCGAATGACATCACGAGTGTTGAGTCTTTTGGCAGGGATTGGAGGTGGGACTTTAGAAGACTTGACACCCAAGATTTCATTCATGGAATTTGGATCTGATTCAAATTCTTCAAATTCAACTCCTCCCCTTGATTGAAATGGGTCAGGATGAAGTTTGGAAAGTTTTGACGTTCCGGTCACAGCCCCTTTTCCCTTGGCGGATCCTTGAGGAGGAGTTGGATGAAGTTGTTTCCGGGAGAATGGAAATCGTTTTTTAGGAATTGGTGAATGGCAACGGAGCGGTGGTTTGGGCTCATCGAAACAAACGTCTGGATCAACAATGTCGTAGATACGAGCGCTTAGACGATCACTCTCATCTCTAAAACCAATTCCAGAGTCACTATTGCTTGAGTTGGTACTTTCGAGTCGATTTGATGCTTCACTCGGAGAGCGCTGACTCATTTGTTGGGCGGCAGAACGATTCGGTGTTTCTCCCTGTGATGGGCTACAATGAAGTTGCAAGATTGAACTCAAGATTGGATCTGCCGTGGCTGGAAATTCTGCACACTCTTGAAGTCCCAATACTTGTCCATTCTTTGGTAGAGCTAGAGTCGTGCATTCGATCCCAAATGCTCGAGCACGTCGAAAATGATCAGTATGACTCAGGAGTTTGGATTCAACCATAAATACATGACATGACCAAGATTTACTTGGTCCAGTGCAAGTCACGAGTCCAAAGAAACGTCGATCATCACTATAAGCTCCACAAAAAGCTATGATACTGGATGAATAGAATGCTAAGGGTGGTGTCCCATTCTCAACATTTTGATTTGCACTGAACAAACATATTCCATTTGGTTGAATTCTTAAGAGCACAATGCTCCGAACCTAAAAATTGATTCAAACAGAAAAAAAAAAAACAAATGAGAGAGAGAATCCATTAATTTAGACAGGACTAGCCTGATTCCGGCCCTCACTTTGGAGTGTTAATGACGCCGCTTAATGAGTATTCAAAGGAAATAGCAAAATAAGAGTATAGTGCCGAAAGCATAAAATCTCAAGTGCCTTGTAAATCAAAATGTGAGGAAAACTCATGACAGTTAAGTGTTTTGAGTACTTGAACCAACAAATAATTATTGTTAATTTGCAATCATGGTTCATGGACGGATTAGTTTAAAGCAAGGCTGTAGAAAACATCCTGTTTTTACTGTTAATCCCAATTGGGAGAATCGACAAGTTCCTAAAAATTTTCCGCGTTTGAATTCCTAAGAATTTAAAAAAGAAAAAAGTTGCAAATACAAATGACACGTTACGTTATATCAAAAAAACTTCCTCTGGATTGAACCAAGAGAGAAAAACTTGAAATACAATTACTCTGCTTGAGTTTCGCGCATCGGCGGATCCTTAATTTTGCTTAATTGCCCACAAAATCTTTGTTCCGCTCTGTCGTACATAGAAATTCAAATGTTGTCTTGAAAGTGAATGTGCAAAAGAGGAAATGCAATGTGGGCACATCCTATGTATGGTAATGCTAAATACATTTGATGCAATGCAATGCAAGGTCTAGTCTAATTCACGTAATCAAGAGATAGTACGAGAGAGCGTACTATGGTCAGTCAACCATAACATGACTCACTCAATTTTATTCTACCCGGTAAAAAATCCCTCAAAACAAAACATACTGTGAAAACGACGAACGTGTGAGTGCGCCAGATATGTCAAGCGTTAATAGTCCATCTCACTTGGAGACTCCATGCTAGGCCAGGCCAAGCCATGCCTGAGACTAATGGATGAATTCAAATGAAAGCAAGTGAGGATTTCATTTCAAGCTCAGTCAGAGAACCGCAGTCAAGCGTCGTCAACATTACAATATAACTTCACCTTCAAAACCTTCATCATATGAATGCTTATCCTCTGTCATAGAATTGAACAAATGTTCTATTCAAATAAAAAAAATCCAACCTTACCCTTTTCTCCAAACGCAATCTCCGGACACAGGTTGATAGAGCTTGAAGACGTTTTCTTTGCTCAATCTCTGGTAATTCCATGGACCCAATGTACCCAACTACGGCTTGATACATTGAACAACTTGATGAGGTTGAAGATGAACTCTGGTTAAGGGATTCAGCAGCAGTATTTAAACTATTTCCACTCATTTGTCTCATTCCAATCAAATTAGAAGCTCCTATTCCTCGTCCACTACTTCCACTACTACTTTGTGTATTAAATCGTTCACGATCACTCGTCATGTCAACACTTTTTGATGAGCCAGGGACAGAGGATTTATGACCACCTTTTCCATTTCCTTCTGCTCCGTGACCAAATGCACTCACAATTTCAACAAGAGAATTTCCAGAAGCAGAAAATTTCTTTGCAGGAAGAATTGGCGGGGAAGAATTGTCCAAAAAGTTATTAACAGGAAGAGGAGGTCTGGAAGCTCTACGAGGAATTGGCTGAAGTGGATCCCAAGAACCTCGACGATCTGAGGGTGAAATCCTTCTCGAATGTGGATCTGGAGTTTGGGGAATTGATCGCATGGTTTTTGATTCAAGTGACGGAGGACCAAGCAGGGGAAGTTTAGGATGATCCAACATCCCTGGTAATTTCTTTGAAACTAAGGCACTTTTGCTAAGAGCACGCGGTTTATGCGGGTATTTTGGGCGTTGATGATGGGACTGCATTGGAAAAGCGCAAAAGACATTAAATAAATACTAAAAACTTGACCTCTGTTTGACCACTAGCTATTTCGATAAAAAATTCCCATCTTACCTGAAAAGTGTCATCTTCCGAACTTTCACTAAAATATGAATCCGCCACATGGAGTCTGAGTAGACCAGTACAAGACCCAATGATTCCAACCACATCATCATGAGCCCGATGAGAAACATCAATTCCGTTGACCCCAATCAGACAATTGCTTGGTCGGAGTGCAGCTGCCTCTGCTGGACTTCCTTCCACGATACAACGTAAAAGACATGGTTTTTGTCCAGATATAGTAAATCCATAGCCCATCGGCCCTCTTCCTAATTCAACGTAGCGAATACTACTTCGGTTCAAACCATTCAAACTAGAACCTAATGGTCCAACGGCAGAAGTTGGAGTTGATCTCTTTTTCCTCCGTCTAAGTACTTGGGAAGGTGATGGTGTATTTGGCAAATCCATTGTAGTTTTTCTTTTTGCTTCGTGTTAATAAAAGTAATTAGTTGGCACTGGAATGTAGTAATTGTACATGTATGTATGCATGTTTATGTGAACTCAGTCAGTATGGGTGAGTGTAGCGTGCGTGCGTGCGTGCATGTGTAAATTTGCGGCACTGGCACTACGTTAACATTGTCATTAGATTTTAATTATTCCCAAATTGGCACTTTCTTGAACATTGTTGATAATTGGTGACTGTGCATGGCATGGGTTGGATTGGAATTGCATGCATGATCTTCCTTCACATGAATTTCTTATGTATGGGTTTGGCTCACACGTCGTTCCTCCGAAGCACTTCTTGATCTTCTTTGAGCATCTCACGATCCTGCAAGGAAAAACGAGTTAAATCGTCAAGTTATGATTTTCCTTTAACCTATTAATCCCATATCCACACCATCCACTAGCACATAATTTCAAACCCTCATATTAAACTTTCATTTTTTTCTTCAAGTCCATGCATGAAACAAACATTGACACGGGGTTAGGGTTGGAGCTAAGGCTAAAGCTGAGAGGCCTTGGTATGTTAGAGTGGTAAAGATTTAATATTTAACCTAATAAGGTATCTCCCTTTCTTCCACTTAAAGAAAAGAATGCGTATCAGAGTGACTGACCACAAGAACTACCATCTTTTACAAATTGGTTCCTTCTTTTTGCACATGTACATACGTATGTACATCTAATACAATTCAACCATATAAACACAGCTACGGCTCAAGGGAGAGATCATTCTTCCAAGCCTTGAAACTGTAAAATCTCGATTACCAACTCATGCTTGCTAAAGTCTTTCTTGAGTCAATTACTTACTCCTCTCTTGAGATCAACAACTATGCACAAAGTAAGCAAAGGAAGACAAGAGTGAATAAGATGGAGATCCACATGTATCATTCAAGCAATAATAATTCATTCCCCATCCTCCGAATCATACTTGCCATTTGCTCTTAATACAAACGTAAACGCACGCACGATTCTAGAGTAGATGGATTGCTGGCTACTTTATTAAAATATTTAAAAGAATGTGGTCCTCATGGTCGTGATGACCATGTAAATGCAACTCCTTTTATTTTACAACCCAACTTACTCTCATTAAAGCTGGCAGCAACTAAAAATTAAATCTGAGACTGTCATAATGAGAAATGTAGGTCTTGGTGCCGTGTCATCCTTCAGTTCAAACAACTTAAAAAATCTTCAATACCATCCCTCAACGAACGCCACGACTACTACATTAATTCGGGGGTGATTAAGATCAAAACATATATTTCTATAATACAACTACGACTGAATTAAAAAAATTAATGCTTATCTAGAAAGCTAACTGAAAATATGCAATTAGATAGATCCATTGCATTTGCAAAAATCCGACAAGAAAATGATATTGGGAAAGAACCGCTAATTTTACCGAATAGAGAACAACGAGCCGGTGACGTGACAATAGGATAGGATAGGAACTTGATAAAATTTAAGAGAATGGCGATAAGATAATATCTGAATGAACAGGTAGAATTAATTGATACCCATCTATCCACGGACGGAATTTAATGAATGGGTTCATTGTCTAAATTCAAACTTAGTTTTTATTCACGTTACAATCCAATCTAATCAATGATTCAAAGAATAAAGTCAACAATGCATCAAATTCTGACTCTTGAAATAATGAAAATTTGTGAAATTGGGTAAAAGTTGAATATAGAAATTTTAAATTTACAGACGTATCACATTACCACGAGCCAAGAGCAATATAATTGCACCGTCTGAGATATTCAAAATTCATAGAACTCTATAATAAGTCATAAATATCATTGCTGTTCAGTTATTGTGAATTAATTATGCAAATGAGTTCACTTTCCTTCATACGATCCTCTAGCCTAGCTATGTATCGTATTGATTTCCCACGAACTAAGACAGAACAACATTCTCAATAGTCTAACCAAATTAAGTAAGTGCGTCTACCACACTTGGCACTTTGCTCATGCTCATGTAGTAGTGTTAAATGGAATAGCAATAGCAATGCTAATTCCCTAGTCTTATTATAATATAATACATGCATGCATCCATGCACCTCTATCTGCCAAAGATACCAAAATTGCAACATCATCCAAACACACCCAAAAATCTCTTTCATCCATCCATAAATCAACATTTCTTTTTCTTTCTTGAAATTATTTCAATCTTACACGCTTTGGCTTGCAAAAGCAATGCAATTACAATATTTATATTTACTCAACTAATTCAATCAGCCAGTCAATCAAACCAAATCATCAATTCAATTTAAAATAACTCACCTAAAGTCCTTTATGCATTTCAAATTCAACTACGACGACGACTTTGGCTAAATTGGTTTCGTATCGTTGAACTCACATGTAAGTTTTGCATCGGTTGGGCACTCATTCGTCACTAAATGTTTTTTAGCATGTCCAGCATGTAGTTCACCCAGGTAATTTGCAAATGATGGCAAACAATTCACTTGCACAGACAGACACAAAATTATTTCTTTAGGTGTCACAATTTCAATCAGACGGGAATCGTCCAAAATGTCAACAACGACGACGACACGACAGAATTTATCCGAATTGGCCAGTACACTCCGACTGCACTGTAAACACAGAATTAATAAATAATTTAGAACAATCAGAATTATGGTTATTTTTCGTCCCTATTTTTGTTTTAACAAAACGGACACAGCGTTGTTGACTGTTTGGTGACTGATTATGGTATGCAAGAATGGATTGGACGAGTGACAAGGAAAGGCCTCAACGAAGCCGCCAGCCAGGTGAGGAGATTGAATTTGATTTGGTCGGTCCTCTCCTAATGCAAATTGTGACTGACTGCCCATACCATACGTATAACGTTTCCCATGTAAAATCTGCATTGTTGTGTACAATATTTTCTTATTCTTACCACAAGGGGAAGGGGGTGGTAGTACAAAAAATCCTTCCTTAAGATGTTCCCTACCGTGCCGTGCTTTGCCTTGCCTCCCTATTTCTTTGGCCTCTTCTTCTTCGTCTTGAGGCAAAAATCTTCCCAGGGATTGGAGTTCCTTGACTCAGCACAAGGAGTTTGAACAAATTCCTTAGTTTTTAACCCCAGGGCACGGCACTCAATTCCTGAGATCTGGCAATGCATAAGGGATGTAGTAGTACTCGTACTAAATCCCAATGACCGTTTATTCCTATCCCTATGCTTTACATTAGGACCGCTCAACCGGCGGGTAATATTTTCCCCGGCCTTAAGTCCCTCATTGCCATCTGCAGAGACAGAATCCAATGATTATTACTCACTTGTTGTTGCATGCATATTGCATTACAAACACTTGTTAGTTAATTAAATCAAATATTTTGCAGTTAAACCATGGATCATGGATGACTTGAAGATTTTTATGCAAAATCAAAAAGTCTGATCAATTACACACATATTATGACTATATCATCATAAGAAATTATGACCAGGATAGAAGCTGGACTTTTGTTTATCAGGGAAACTGAGGTCGTTAACTTCCCAGAGGTTTGACCAAAGTTAAAGTATAGCAATTTTATCTTGAGCTTCTCACGAAAATAAAGTAAATCAAAAGATGAATAAAACTAGCTAGGAGATTTTGAGTATCTGAGAGTTGACGAATTTCTAGTCTAGTTTTGGAGAAGTTTTCTAGTTTTGAAGGGTCGAAAGGTTTCGTTCAACTTTTTTGATGTACTGTAATGTACGTGCGGGAAGTAATTACCGTAAATGACCGAACAGAGTCCGGGTCCGAATTGAGTCCTGGGCTCAAATAGAGTCCGGGTCAGGAAATTATGCGCATAACAAATTAGAGTCCGGGCTTGAATAGAGTCCGGTGCTCAAATAGAGTCCGGGTCTGGAAGGGGCATTTTTAAATAGAGTCCCGGGACTCTATTCGGTCATTTACGGTAATCACAAAGTCAATGACGAATTCATAAAAAAGTTAGCAGATCGTTGAATCCGAAATTAATTCATACATTTACCCAGGATCATGTTTTAATTATTTTGCGAGAGAGAATGAAATTAACGATGAACTTTGTTCTATCAAAAAAATATGATTTTAAGTCATTTATGTTGTCATCCACCATGTTGTTAATTAGTTTCACTCAAATAGAAATTGTGAGCAGTGCGAGAATTCTTTGAACGCTTACCTACTAGTAAGTTAATCAATTGAACTACTATTTCTACAGCAGCGGCCTACGAAATTGATTTACCCGAATTTATCCTGACTTGGACTCTGATTGCTGCCTCTAGACTTGAAATTATTCTTTTAATTCTTTTTTGCAATTTTAAAAAAACCCAGTACCCTAAAATGGGTTTCACTTACTGTATATAAGGTGGATCCGGATAATCATAGTTGTTCTTGATGAAATTAAAAAAAAACCTATGAATCTCTCAGTTATCTCAGTTTAATAATAGTTCACAGTTAGCGATTTAGTTCGGTTTATTTCTTATAGTGTGTATCATAAAGATTAAGAATGCATCATTACACTGTATTATAAAGAATGCAACAGAACGTCAACTGATGTTAACCAATGAACAAATATTTTACTTAAACAAGATTTTATGATGATCCTAAATTCTAGCTGACAAGAAGAAAGCTAGCTCCAAGCTCTATTCTTCATCAGATGAGGAACATTCCACAACTGCTCCCTCTTCTTCACTGTCGCTTTCTGGAAATACTGTAAAAATTATGTTATGATTAAACACTCATATTGATTTCCCATTTCTTGCTAGATTAATGCTAAAAATGCAAATGGTAAGAAAAGCAAGTGGAGTAACTTACCCGCATACACGAGACCTGTCTTCGCCATTTCCTTTGTCAAGTCCAGTCTGCTACTCTTAAAAGCAAAGACACCTCCATACACTGGAGTGTCCGGGGCATGTGTGTTCTTCTAAGAATGTAGCAGAAATTGATCAATTTTCAAAATCTGAATGAAAAATTCGAGAGTAAGTAAAAGTAGTAAAAACTCACATTTAACCAATGTAGCCCAAGCTGTTCATCCTCTGGTCTCACCA